>JANIJG010022642.1:0-12500 GCA_024611175.1 Megaceryle torquata | reverse complement strand
GAAGTTACAGAGCAGCACTCACCTCCTTTAAGACAATAAGAAACTCCATCGTGAGTGTGAGCAGGGAAGGGCAGAGCCAGAGCGCGTGTGTGTGCTCGTGTCTGAGCAGGCCTGGGAGGTAAATATACTCCACGGTTTAAATGTACATCACATTTTAACTGTCCTAATATTGATCATCCTATAGAGGAATTATATTGAAGTCTACTAGTTATTAGTGTAAAGAGGGTCAGATGCAGAGACTGGTACAAAGCAAGTGCTCTCATGGTAATGATGCTGCTATTTATAGATCCCCATTTCATTAGTTGCAGAGTTTCAGGGAAGAGATTTTCTCTAGGGGAAATGGATACTTGAAGTTCATTTTCTTCCTGATGCACATTAAGGCAGAAACGTGAACAACCTTCAGTGTAGGACACACGATTACAAGATTTTGTTTGACCGTTTTCCCTAAGTATCCCCGTAGTTGTGTCTGTGCAGATGAGAAATTGCTGACGGGTGTTCCAGCCGAGCCTCAGTTCCCAGTACCTTTCACTGTTTTTTTTTTGTCATGAGAAGAATTTATTTTTTTTTTCTCCCCTGAAGGAATTTTACTTGTAGAGGGTGCCACGCCAGCAACCCGAGTGGCATTCAAATGTTGTGCTTTATAAACTAACACGTCTGGATCACCTGACTCGAAGCAGCCTTGCCACAGCTGTCACGCACGACGGCACAGTAACTTACAGCACCTGAGAGGTACAGTCTCAGGTATTCAGAACAGGCCTGTGTTTTCTGGTATTTACTAATAAATATGAAAAATTCTTCTGAGTATCTGAAAACTTGATTGTTTAAACATACTTAGTTCCCTCCTGTGAAATTCAGATAATCAAAGCTCCATATAATTTTTGTGTGCCTGTATTTCTAGCGCTTTCCTTCTTGGAATTCTTGACATCTTGAGTTATTTTTTTTTTCCTTTAAGAGAATATTTACTTAGTTAGTATTCACTTAATTAGAACTGACTGTTTAATGTTTTCTGGGAGGGTATTTATGGTATTTTCTTTGCCATATTTGCATTCCAGAAATTAAGTCCCCATGCCATTATTCGGCAAGCCTTTCATACATTAGAATGATGAATTGAAAGCAGAAATGGGAAAAAGACTGCAATGCAATGAAAATTTAATCAGCGTCTTCTGCTGCTTTAATAAGGCAAATAATTCTTATTGGCCGCTGCGTTAAGGTTTCTAATATTTAATTCATAACAAACCTTGCATTATTCTGCAGCAGCATCGACAGCTCCACTTTGCTGCCTGCCAACAGGCAACCATAAAAACTTAAAAGCAGATGTAAATGTCTAAGACAAGGAGAATGATTGGATCTAAAGCGGTCAGAAAAAATCAACAATATTGCCAGGGAGTTTGATAAATCTTTACACACACTTTAGCAGTGTACAAATGGTATTAATTAAACTCATTAAACGTGTTGATTTTAAGGATTTGAGGTAACTTCCTTGAAACGCGCTATCCCGTTAGTTCTGCAGCCCCCCAGTGCCCGCCGTGCCCGGGCGCCTGGCGCTCGCCAGCCTCAGCCACGTTGCAGTTCTGGGAGATGCACTTAGTTTTCATATCTAGCGTATCTGTTAGATCGCAACGGTAAAATTGTTGTCATTTGTCTTATGTGTGCGTTTGATGCTGGAATTAAGCAAAAGAACAAGAGCTGGTCCTCCCCGTACTGTCTCAGCTCTCTTCCCTCCGTAGCGTTAATTGATTACAAAATACCGCGCTAGGAAAAGCCTCTGTGAGCTTGTAAATCTCATCCTAAAGCCTTTCTCGAATCCGGGAAGGCTCTTTGGAAAGCGCCGGTGAAATCCTCTGCTCTGAATTTTGCGCTGGAGATCGGGGAGGATGTGCCCGGGCGCTGGGAAGATGCAGTGTAAACAGGCTGTGTAATTCCCGGGGCTGCGCTGGGTGTTTTTGTAGCGCGAGGCAGCAGCGATGGCAACCTGCCAATGCTAGGTGCAAGCTCTTGTTACAGAGAAGGGTTGCGCCTGTTCTCATTTCTTCTTGAAATGGCTTAATTGGTGTCAGCACCCCAGGGATAAAGGCCTCTAACACTGAAATCCACACGATTCACCCTGTCTCTGCTCAGTGTAGGGAAACTGGTAACAACTGGTGGTGAATGAGGAGTGAACGGTGCTGTAACAATACTCGATGATGTTTGGGATGACAGAAATTAATACGCACTTGCTTGAAGAAAGCAATGATTAATGGCAGTGAGCAAGGGAATGCTGTCCCTCCTTTAACTCCACTTTGATGGGGATTGAAAAGCAAAAGGCTGTTTTCATTCTCTCTCGAAAGCAGAGGTCACCCAGAGTACATTACAGCAATTTTTCCTCTCTGGTTTTTATTTCATAAATATTATGATAAGCATAGATTAGATAGATTTTTTTTTTATTATTTTTTTTTTTTTCCACAGAGGCTTAAAAGGCTGTTTAATGTCTGTTTGCCATTTGTGCTCAACAAAGAAATCTGATTTCTTCTGTTTACGTGTTAGATCACTTTATTTTGCAGTGGAATAATTATTATAATTAAGAATTTTAAAAGCTCGCCGTCATGTTAGTTTTTCGCAGGTTTTAAAGATGGAATTTCATGGGTTTCATTTCCAAAGTGCTGACAGGTCAGAATGAGGCGAGGTGTGTTGCCGAGAGAAGAAAAAAAGGTTAAAAATCCAGGATTCCTCATTGAATTTTTGATGTAAATATATTTTGCAAGATCCTCACACTTGTCAGCGGCTTTCTAAGCTATTTGATAAAGAATCTTTATTCTACATGAAGACTGAAATAACACAACAGTGCTTTGGATAATGAATTCTTCATCTAAGCAGAACTTTAAAACAAAGTACAATGTTGGCATTTTTTTCTTTGAGTGAGAGGGCTGATACATCTTTGGGATCCGACAGGAAGACATAAATTAATAGAGTTCTGGAGATCAGTTTCTCATTAATAATCCATTTTGTCATGGTTCTTGGCATTGTCAGCCTGGTAGCTGGTTCATATTTTGCTGAAGGATAAAAGCACATGATGTCTTAAGGCACAACATAAGGAAAAGGAGTTTATCATCTTCTGGAAAAAACTATCTCTGAAAAAAAATAGATTGTTTTGCAGGAAATAAATGTCAATTTCAAGTTTTAAGCATTTTTAATCTTCAGACAGGTTTTTTAATGTATACAGTTGCAAAAATAGGATCTTGAGTTGGAAGAGGTTGTTTCCAACAGCCATTGCTTTGCCTTTGTCCTCTCTCTGTTTTGGGCTTTGATGTTTTAGAAACTGCAACAGACCCCAGACCTTTAAGGCTCCTTTCTAGACTCTGTGGCAGATTGTGTCCAGTTTAAAATGTATAGCTGAAAAAGGTGATGGTTTTTCTTCTGAACAGAGAAACAGAAAACCTTTGTTACGTTCACACTTTCCCAGGAATGTGGGACGTGCTCGACAGGCCGATGTCTGTTTCCCCAGTATTTTCAAAATGGAAAGGGCTGCATTTCCATGAGTGTGATGACGTAAATTGGAGTCATTTACCCTTCCGAAATCTTACATTTGTTAGTTTATATATCTTCAGGTAGTGGCAGCCTGGCAAACAGCGTAACCACTTAAAAGGTGTTCAGCTTGTGCTGTCATCCCAAGTAAGGAAGAATGGAGATCTGATTTAGTTGCATGCCCTTTATTTTATATACTGGAGACTGACAAAATGCAGATCTCTTTGGCAACGTGTAATACATTTGGGAGGGAGAAAGGGGAGGAAAAAAGACACCACCAGCCCAGAGAGCTGGGCTGTAAGATTTAACTGGGCTCAAACATTGATAATTTAATTGAAGGTGAATGGTACAGGGGGATTGAGTGAAGAGGTTCTGGGCACGGGGCCGAAGGCAGTTGGGATCCTGTGAGGGTTGTAGTGGGGATTACCAAAGAGGAAGCACTGTATGTCTGGGCCACACCACTGACCAGAACTGGCCCATGTGGAGCGTCTCAGGGCAGCGTGTTGTCTGTCAGAGAGAGTCCTGGTTGGGGAAGAGAGTCCCTGCTGTGGCTCGGGAGGAGCCCCGCAGGGGCACGTCGGGGTACGTGGCTCAGAGCACCTCTGGGGAGGGTTCCTCTCAACTGCGGGGCACGGGGCAGAGGTACGTGCCAGGGTCCCAAGTTGTTTCCATACGAACATATCCTTTCATTTTGATGGCCTTTTGACCTCCATAAGCTTAATACTCTTCAGGAATGAGCAGAACAGATAAAACTGTTGATGCACCTTCCCCGTGGTGTCCTGGCGGGTGGATCAGCGGGGCCGTCTGTCCTGGGCGAGAGCTGGTGTGGGAGGCAGCAGCATTTGACACTTGCGTGGCTCCAAGCGTGGCATTTACTTCATCAGCAGGAACATACAACCATTTACAGCTTGCTTTTTTTTTTTTTTGCCTGAAAACAGGGAAGGTTTGAATTATGGAGATTTAGAACATGCTTCCTTACACAGAGTTGCAAAGGACATTTGTCTCAGCACATTGTAGTGAAATTTTAAAGAGCAGGTTTTGACAGGAGACATTTTGCTGACACAGAATATTTTGTTCACTTCTGACTCTCAAATAAGTGCTACTTCTGTCATAATGATTGATTTATATTCGTTTTAGACCATACATTTTACATCCTCTCTTTTAGTGCTTATGGCTACACAGCTTCAGAATAGCACAGTTTTAAAACTGCTATGAGCGTGGCATCACATTTCACATTCCACGAATAAAAAGAAAATTGATTGTAATGGGTTGCAGGTATTTTGTGTCATGGTATATTTAGAATAAAATGCTAATTTATATTATCTCCTAGGAAAAAAAAAAAGTTCAAAATTAAGATTCCTATTAAAAAAAATTGGTACGGAGTTGTAATTTAAATTATTCCTAATAATGGAGCCTCAAAAGGTCCAGTGACCCCCAGAGTTCGTGTCTTTGTAGGTGTTTGGACAGAGTAGGTACCGTGCTCATGTCTGCAGCCGTCTGAATTTTCAGTGGCATTGCAGTCTGGGAAGAAAGGGGAGACTCCAGTATTTTCAGAAAAAGAAATAAACTTGCCCGTGGTCGCCACTCCCAGTACAACCATCTGAGTAACTGAAATTACCGTGTTAATGCAGCCCGGGGCTGTTGCGAGGAGAGGCTCCAGCGCAGGGCAGGACTGAAGCCAGGGCGGGTTCCCCGTGTCCCGCGTTTGGCCCCTTGGGACGTCAGAGCGGACGAGACGTCTCCGGCACAGCCGGACCCCACGCGGCAGCGCCGAGCGCGGGCTGCAGGTGCATCAGCCTTCACCAGCCAAGGTCACCCAGCAATGTCGCTGTTCCTGGCCACGGCTTCCCTTCAAAATGAACGCTCGTGCTCATCTTGTTATACGACTTATCCTTCCCCTTTTAAAAAAATGGCCCTAAGAACATAGCACTGGGTGTGGACGTGAAGTAAAACGGCTTTGGTCAGAGAGGGCTGGTTCCCTGAGCCCTTCTGTGGCCGTGAGAGACGACGCTTCGTCCTCTGAGCTGGTGGAGAGCAGGCAGTATGGAGAGGGTCGCGTCCGTCTGCCTTTGGCTTTGCTGCAGATCTCTGTATAGAGAGAGGTACTGAATTATTGGAGAATGAAGAAACTAATACTCAAGCAAGGCTTCAGGAAGAAAGGGCTTCCAAGATGTTACAGATTTTGGAAATATTTGACAATGTTAGCAACATAACTACTGACAAAAAAACCCCCTCTCCAGAAAATCTTTCACAGTTGTGCCAAGAAAAGCAGCTTCGATGGAACATTTTCATAAACTATCATCAGTTATGCAGCAGCAGCTTCACAAATCAGAAATGATATCTTCAGGCACTGCTGTCAAGTGTTATTCAAATAATACCAGCCTCACATTTGAATAACAGCAGACATTTTGAATTAATTAATCAGATGAGATAGTCTAGGCCTTTTCTCATTAGTCTCTGGGTCAGGCATGGGAAGATATATGCGTTGGTGATGATATACCTGTCTTTAATCGTGATTTATGAAGATTTAGGATTGTGTGTGATTTGTCAAAGGTTCTGGGAAAAGGCTGGTGCATATTTCATTACCTAATCTGAGATTGATTTCCTGATGCTGGGAGATATAACCCTATTGTTCGGGTGTGTGGGAAGCGCAGGTAGACACGGCGTCCCAGGCTTTTACTGGCTTATCTTTGTGACTGTCAAACAACGCTGTAAACTTTTACTGCCAGCAGTTAACAATTCCTGCTTTAATTATAGGCGAATTCTTCATTCTGTCCAAAGGGGGAACCTTCAGTAGTTATTTAGCTAAAAAGCATAACAGACCTTATAACTATGACCCAGTGTAAATCATGGACAAAGTTGGCAAATTTCATGGCTTGGTCATGGTGAAAATATAAAATTTCATGGTTTGTCACAGATTAATAGAAAAATCCTATTAAAACTGTGCAAATAACAGAACAACAAGTTAGGTGGAGATCCTTACATGGCACCTTCCCACTCGCGGGATTTATTTTAGGTTGAAATCGCTACTAACACCACAAGGCCCTTTCCATGCTTTTCTTTGCTGCGCTGTTTTCTATTCAGTTTAATTAGTATTTGTTGTTTGGTTTGGACTGAATAATTATGGTGCAATTGTTCTGAAGCATTATTTACATAAGAAAGCATGTGTTACATTGCTTCTGCGCTGAAAGGAGCCTCGAAAATGAAATACTTGAATACAAATTGTGTATTTTTTTAAAATCATACAAATTGCTATATCCAGTAATTCCTCAGTAATCGGGACTTTCTGTGGGGGAACAAGGCCTGGCGGCTCCGTGCCTTCCCGTGTAGAGCAGAAGAGCCCCTCGCTGCCCCTCCAGCAGGAGCCGTGCTGGGTCCTCCACCACTGCAGCCAGCCGCTGCCCACCGCTTTAGATCAGCAGACCGTGGACAACCCTCAAGGTTCCTGCAGATTGCTAATCACCTACACCCTCGGTTTTAATCAAAAGTTCCTGTCTTTTACCGTTCCTGGTACAATTTTGCAGCCCATCTATCGGAGCCGCGCGGCTCCGGCGATTCTCCGTGCCCATGCAGGACGCGGCGGTGGCAGCTGTTAGACCTCCCGTGCAGGCTCCTGCGCCGGCTGAAGGGCTCCTGCTCTAGGGCGGCTTTAGGAGATGGGCTTTGTACTAGTCTCTTTTTTTATGATTTTTTGATCAGTGATACGGGAATTTGGATCTAGGCCAGGACGCTCAGAAGATGCTAACCTCTCCCATGCGATCCCCTTCTAGAGGGAGTAGTTTGCTGCTGAAGTGGCCAACTGAAGAAGAAAATGGCAGTTGTTCTACACTGGAATAATGATAAAAGAGAGTCATAGTCTCAGAATAAGGACTTTCAAGAACGACGTCAAAATACCATCACTAATAGCAGTCATTAAAGGCTTTGTATCGTAAATAGCTCAGAATTTCACATATGAAACTTATTTTAAAAAATATTTGTGCTATTTTCATCTGAGACCTTTCTTTACAAATACAAATACATTTTTAGGGAAAGGGCTCGATGGTTCAAATAATGACAAGATTCTGAAACCTGTGCCTTTATGGGGGAAAAAATGACGAGTCTTGGCAAGATGGAAAAACGTGACAATGTGAGGAAGGAGGTAATGACTCCCCTTAAAGAAAAGTGCACCAATGAGTATTGTTTATATCACGCTTCACAATTAACTGTTGTCAGGTCGCCTGCATCAAGAACTTCATCTGCGCTCCGACCAGCTACCACGTACAGGTAGTAATTAAAAGAGCAGCTAATGACAATGTAGATGGCAATTTTTCTTTTTTCCTCATCACGGTCATAAGATATAGGAGGAAAGAAGAAAATATTGTTTGCATTATTGATTGACGTTTTGCTAATAAGAAATTAAATTTATCGACCACTGCCATTATCTGGCTCGGCTTTCCCATGAGGTCGTTGGCGCTCCAGGCAGGCTTCAGCAGAGCGGGGCTGGACACGTGCTGTCAGCTGCCTGCCTCTGGAGAAGGACGCTTAACCCTGTTAGTCAGGTCATTTCTCTCTTTTTGTGTGGAGGTCAACAAAAAAGAATTGTTTTGTGAAGTCAACTTTCACAGCTTTCATTTTGAAAGTAAACAAACTGCACCAACTTCTAACCCTGTGGCAATGCACAGATAACTCTGTTTGGCAATGGGAACCCCTGTCCAGCGAGGTGGTGTTGTCCTGATCAATATTATGCACAAACTCCTATAAATATTTTTGTTAGTAGAGGTTACACAGGCTGAGGTGCAGTTTCCTCGGGATATGCTGACATGCAGACTCCCAGTGTGGCTGTGCCACATCTGAAGTAGGTGTGTCCCATTCCCTGGAATTTGGGCTGTGCTTTGGTGCTGAAGATGAGCACTGTTCTTGAAAAACAGAAGAGGAGGCAGGGAGCGCGTTCCGTGGAGAAAATGTTAATTGCCAAGACCTTTAGATAAGAGGATCTGCTTTTGGCAGGAGGTGAGCGAGGACCTTCCGTGGTGCCAAAGTTACCACTGGACAGCGGAGCAATTGTAGATGATGCGCCAGTCTTCAGGGAATGGCTGGGCTTAGTTTGGTGGCGTCAGCGAAACTCTATTTCTAGACTGAAATGACAAGCCCACCCGATAGATGTAACCTTCGTGTTTAGGTTGGCTCTCACAGCCTGGTGAAACACAGCCTGGTCTGCACCTCCTCGGCCCCAGCCGGGCAGGGTGACCCTCGCACGTCGGCTCCACGGGGGCAGCCTGGGGAGGGACCTGACACCCGAGGGGAAGGAAGGGGCATCAACGGAGGTGAGCATCTCCAAACAGGAGCACTGCAAGGTGATGGTGCCTCACCCTGCCTGCCCTTCAGCCCCTGTAGATGAAGCTCCTACGGTGCCCCCGTGCTGGGTTCTCACCACAGCTGGCAGCCCACCCCACCCCGCACCGCTGCTCCACCTGGCACCTTCCCTGCTGACATGGGCAGCATCTCAGCTGAGCCGCGTGGTGCGAGCACGCCTGCTGAGCCGCGCAGCGGGGACGCTTGCTCCGGGCCCAGTTAGGGAATTCCTTGAGTTCTCCCGCGTTGCTGGTCAGTGCAAAGCACTTCACGTGGGGGAGTTGCTAAATACCGCGCCTACGGTTTAGTGTGGCCTTTGGGAAGATGATAGCTGGTTTTCTGTGTGACTGCTCGCTCTGCGCACGGTGCTTTTCTACTCCTAAGAGTGCAGAGTGCAGTGCGGTTCCAGTACAAACATATACTTCTGTATATTAAGCATGTGCATTAATATATTATTATTACTCGGACTAATAACAAATAGTAGTCAGTTAGTGAGATAAAAAGGGACAGAGTTCAATAGTAATTCTCAGACAGCTTAGCAATTACCCAGACAGCTTGCAGTCAGAAAAGCTGTTCAAATCTAGGATTATGAACTACACTGGTGGCAGCTCTGCTGGGTGGAGTTTGAAAAGACTCTGAGTGTGTTTGCAAGTAATTGCAAGACTCGTTTCCAGCGCTCCTCCTGATGAACTTCTCTTTTACAAGCCAGAATCAACAACCGTAAAAAACCCCTCCAAAAGCCAGCAGGCTGGTTTCCAGAACCAGTCAAAAATACTGTAAAGTATTTATTTTCTATATCAGAAAGTTGTCTGTGCTTGCAAGTGCCTTGGAGATTTTTCATCCTTCCTCCTTAATGACATAAATTCCAAAGTCCTCTGATTTCTGTAACAATAGTCAACATCAAACAACATGGCAACAGAGCTTTTGTGGCTTTGTTTTTAAAACCAGCGTGTCTCTTTCCTTTACGAGGGAAGGTGGCTTCTTCCCTCATTACCTTGGGTGGTTTCATCGGTTCCTGTTGTAACCAGGGCTCTGCTCCCCGTGGTGCCGCCAGCGAGACCCTCCCCGTGCCGGCAGAAGGCCAGGGGAGCGCTTCAGTCCCATCTAAGCCTCGAGGCATAATCTCAAAACTTCTTTAGGAGCCAGTTCAGCAGGGCTGGCATGAGTCCCATGCGGGGAGTTGTGGGGAGACGCTGGGGTCCCCAGGCCTGGAGCTGGGGGCACAGCAGACCTGGGGTTTGGGGTCCATCTGCCACTCGTGCTGCATGGCACCAGCCCAGGAAAGGAGAGAGTTCGGATACAAACTTTGGTTTTGAAGTGCTTGAATGAAAAAGGGGTGTTGTTGGATTTTGAGCTTTTTTTTTAGAGCAGTACATGATTTTTTTATGGGGTGCATTAAATTCTGTACCTCCAGCGAGCGTTAAAGCCACCTCATCACTCAGCACTGGAGGGGAGCACAAGCTTTGAAGCAGGAGAGGCAGGTGTTAAGAGATTTCCATCTCAGCAGCCTCTCATGCCAATAGGATTGTGATTTGGGAATATAACAAGGCTTTGGGGGCTGAAGTTAATAAATAACCACTGTATTCCCTTTACCGTTTTATTCTCCATGCCTGGTCCCAGTGCCTTCTAAGCCCAAGCAATTATCAGTCCCTGGGCTGATGCATTTGACATAAGCCCATATATTCTTTAAGCAGGAAGCCTTCACTGCAAATTTTGATTCAAAAAGACGGTTGAAGGGAAGAAAGGTCGTTTGGGTGGTTGCGTGTCTGAACTGGGATGTGCCAGTAAGTGCTGTGCTTGCAGTCGCAGGATGTTTTAACCCTGCAGCTGGGGGGAGCCAAGGACAGAGTACGTACTTTAAGTCGCGCTCTCTCTGCTGGTGGAGACGGTGCGTCTTCTGTCTGTGGGGCTGCCCGGTGCACCTCAGAGTATTTGTGAGGGGTTTGGCTGGTGGAGCAGCTTGGGGAGGAATTCGAATTCTTTAGTTGCCGTCATGGTTAAAAGATCAAGCCATTCTCAGTCACTCCTATCGCGCCCAGTCCTTAAATACAGCAGAGACTGTGCTTTTTGCATCAAATACAAAACAATACAAATACTTGTTGTACCTCAGAAGGAAGTTTAGCAGACACAGGTTTTTATAAATAACCTTAAAAGCACAGTTCAATAACCTGAAGACTGTAGCTGATAAGAAGGTTATGGGCAGTGTAGAGCTCAGTCCACAAATTTCTTTCCAGTGTCAAGCGAGCATTTAATACAAGAGCACCTAAGGGGAGGGGATCCAGGGAACATCCAGTGGTCCCCAGTGCACTGCTGTGGGGCTGCCTGTCTTTCAGAGGGACACTGTATTATCAGCTCCACTTGGAGAATCCATTGGTTTATGAAAATGCTGGGTAAATTTGTCACATTATTATGTACCAGCATCAAAATGGACTTCTTCTGGGACACAGAGGGTGTAATGTGCCCTCCAACCAAAAGATGTAGCTCGGTGTTATCTCAATCAATCCACGTTTCCATTGCAGTGCTTGTGTTCAGTCCTCTCTGTCCTGATCCTGTTCTGTGGGTACGTGAGTTTAGTGTGATGCTGTAGTAACTATAATGCAATTCAGAAGTTTTAATGGTTTAAATCTTCAAACTTGCCTAATAAACTTGCCTGTATGGGGAAGGTACCACCGCTGCACTGGGAGTGGAGACCCCCCCGGCTCCTGATCCCACAGGGCCGGGTCACGGCAGCAGGTTCGTTCCGTTTTGTGCTGGGCTGTGCAGTGCGTGGCCTTGCCAGAAAAGTGGGTCTCTCCCTGTAGGCTGAGCAGACGAGGGTGACAGCGAGTGGTGGGAAAGCCCCCAGGGATGGCTTAGCTCCCAGTTGAGCAGAGAAAGAGGAGGTCTCTGGTTATTCTTGGAGCAGGAGGTGTGTAGTTTTTGCTGGATAATGCTGAGGTACTTGCACTGTATTAAAAAATTAATATACTTCTATTGCTACTGGAATTGGAGTCTGATTAGGATTGTTACAGTACTGTAGTTTTAGCTTTTAATTACTTACTACATTACACAGTATCTAACAGCGCTAATAGAGTACAGAACTGTCATAGCTTTTGTTTTAAAGTGCGGTACTGTATGGTGCTTAATTGTGTAACAATGTTGTTCAATTACATCCGAAAGTGTTTAATAAAGTATGGCACAGAAAAGCAAATCGGAGTGGCATGTGTTAATTGGTGTCCGCGTCATTGACTCCATTTGGTTATAGTGATCACTGGGATATGAGGATCAAATGGCAGGTTGCCCAAATGGAGTCTTCAGACCCAACTCTCTTGTTTGTACCACTGACACATGCCTGCGGTCTCCTGCACTTGCACAGATTTTCGCACCATGTGCACCCAACGTGCTGTGGAGCAGCTCTCAGAAGTGCACCAGCGTCGGCGGCTGCGTCCCCGCTGTGGGTGCTCCACTCTCGTAGCTGGCAGAGCGCCGGTGGCACGAGGAGCGGCCTGCGGGCATCCCTGTCCAACAGTCCTGGCAGGGAAGAAATTGTTCCTCTTCTCCAACCTAAACCTCCCCTGGGTAGCTTGAGGCTGGTTCCTCTTGTCCTGGGGGTTGTTCCTTGGGAGCAGAGCCCGACCCCCCCTGGCTCCAGCCTCCTGTCAGGAGCTGTCAGAGCCAGAAGGTCTCCC
>JANIJG010022641.1:24609-50510 GCA_024611175.1 Megaceryle torquata | reverse complement strand
GCCCAGCTCCAGAATGACCAGTTCATCCCGCTGTGTTCGCCTGCAGCCATCTGTCCACCTTTTGGAGCAGAAGACCATTTTTCCTCCCTCTGTCCTGGTGTTAAGAGATACTGCTTGTTCAGATTAAACAAATAAGTTTTAAACATAGTGAATCACTTCAGAGTTATAATGTGGTATGATTTAGTAAGCTGCTTGGTTTGCTTTACTTAGTAGCTGGATTTGCTGGAGCCTTAGGCCTCAAGCTGTAAATTTCCACTGGGATTTACTGAGCTGTAGCTACTTAGTTAAAACAGGGCCTCCAGAGCCAGTGTAAATCAAAAGATAAGGAGGCTTGGAGGCTACAACATCAACAGCAGCTGCAAGTAGCCAAGATAATGTCCTGGCTGGAGACAGTGAAGGGATCCAGTATGGAGCAGAAGGTGTCTGAGGATCTCAGGCCAGAATCACCATTGGACCAAAGGGTGCCATGGAAGGCACGTGGAGATCTCAGGAGGGGTGGGTGTACAGTCTGTAAGGGTACAAATGCCATGGGATTTCTTTGCTTGGGGTCTCGCTCTGGCAGTACCCATCTTGAGCTGACCTTGCTGCTGTACCGTTCTATGAAGTCACTTATTTTTATGAGTTCTATGCCTGAGACTCTGCTTCAAGAAACGTGGGGTTCAGACTGTGTTCCTTGAACGGCTGAAGCCAAAAACTTGGGCAGAAGAGGTCGATACCAGGACTCGGTGTAAGGACCGACTGAAGAGCACCCCACGTCTACTGCTTCTCCGCTCCCCCGGCGCAGTGAGAGACCCGCAGAGCAGCAGCTTCCACTACTCCCGCCGGGAACCGGCGAGGGGCGGAGGCCGCGGGCATGCGCGGGGCCTCCCCCGGCCCGCCCGGCGCCTGCCATTGGCCCCGAGCGGCGGGGCGGTGGTGGCGGGGAGGCCGCGCCCGCTCTTCCCGCCGCTGCCGCCGCTGCTTCTCTCACGCCGCCCGGCCAAGTTTAAACACCCCCCCTACACACGCGCCTGCCGCCGAGCTCAGCCCGAGTTCGCGGGAGTTTGCAGCCCGGGTGAGCGGCCGGCGGGTGAGGAGGGGCCGGCTACCGGAGGGGGGGCCCCGCCGGGAGCGCGCCCCGCCGCCGCCTATGAGGGCGCCGCGGGGCCGGGCGAGCCATGGACGGCGGCGGCGGCGGCGGGGCGCCGCCCGCCCTAGAGAAGAACGCGGCGGAGCTGACGGTCATGGACGTCTACGACATCGCCTCGGCCGTGGGGCAGGAGTTTGAGCGGGTGATCGACCAGCACGGCTGCGAGGCCATCGCCCGCCTCATGCCCAAGGTGGTGCGGGTGCTGGAGATCCTGGAGGTGCTGGTGAGCCGGAACCACATCAACCCCGAGATGGAGGAGCTGCGCCTGGAACTCGACCGCCTGCGCCTGGAGAGGATGGACCGCATCGAGAAGGAGAGGAAGCACCAGAAGGTGAGGGCGGGAGCTGTGGGGTGGGATACAGAGCAGGGCAGGGCTGTCCCAGCCGGCCGGGGCGGGGGGAGAACCGGGCCTCGGCCCCGCAGCCGCTGGGGAAAACAAAGGGGGATGCTGGGGTGCGGGCCGGGGGGGACGCGGAGCGGCGGGGACGCGCGTGGGTACGGCCAGGGCAGGCTCACGGGCGCTGCGCAGATGCTGCCTTAGCGCGCTGAGGGTTTGGGTGTGTTGTTGTGGTGGTGGTGGTTTTTTTTCTTCCCTCCTGGAAGTTTCCTTCCTCCTTCCCTTTCTCCACCCCTTTCCCAGTCACTGCGTTTCCTTCCCCTTGTGTCTCCCCCATTAGGACTCCTCCGTTCCCTCTCCCGAGGAGAGGATAATGCTACTTCCTGCTAGGCCAGGAAAGGTCACTGACAGTCATACACTTTTCTCTCCAGAGCTGTGAATGATTTAGCAGACTAGTCCTCCTGGCACACTCATCGTGTAGGCAAGTCATAGGAGAGCGATGGAGGACCGAGCGTTTTCAGGGCAGTGTTAGAGCTGAAGAATAGGGAAGAGCGTTCTCCCATGTTCCTGCTCCATCCTCTGATGGTAAGATGTTGTCCCATGGCTCAGTCCGGGGTAGTAGAACACTATGGTGTTCCCTGACCCTGCTGCCATGAAAGCCCCAGGTAGAGATTATTTCCCATATCCTGTTATCCTCATGTGGCAGGACAGCATGAGCTGCTTCACTCACTGCAGTGGAAGTGGCAGATGTGCTCTTTAGACCATCCAGGTAACTGATTTAAAGAGACGGTTCTTCTCGTAAGCGACTGTGCTAAGTCATTGCTGCTGCCTCGTGCCATTCCTGCTTGCACACACAGTCAGAATGAAGAGACATCAGCGAGTTTCTGTAAGAGTGACCTCAGACTTCAAGAGTTGGCTTTAATTTAACTAAATTCAAGTTTTACATTTTAAAAAGAGAGAGCTAGGAGACTTCTGCTTAGCATATGGAAAAACCAGGATAATTCCTGTAATGTTTTGCAGAAGTTTCAGGGCAGTGTTTCTGAAAAGGACAGTAGAAGATCTTTAATGTATAAAGCCCCGGTAAGTCTCCAGGTCTAGAAGGCGGTCTAGAGAACAGATACAAGTACGTGTACCAAACACTTGCCTTTGCCCTTCTAACAGATCTAACTTGGAGGCAAGCAGGTGGTCAGTTGTGCTGGTCCCACACTGTGTCTGGGCTCTCTGTTAGAATCAAATGAGCTCTTCCTGAGCCCAAGCTGCCAGAAGGTTTTCTGAGGGCATATCACCTCTGGAAAGAGCTGCCCTAAGTCAGATCTCTCCACTGATTTACAGAGTGTTGTCAGTCGACTGGAATTCTTTATCTCAGGTATTTACAAAGTGCTGTGTGGTGAAGTGGATGCTGGACTGAGCCTGGGAGCAACGCCCAGTGTCATTGTACAAGTGGATGTTCTGTGGAGGTGCTTCTGTAGTCTGGAGTTTCCCGAGCTGACTGGCACCTACTGGCCTGTATGTAGATCTGCCTTCTCTGTCTGATACCCCTCTTAATGAGGGTTCAGAAGTTAATTCATGCTCCAATTCATTGCACTTTTCAGCAGCAATAAATAAGAAAGTTTGCCCAGGCAAGCGTTAATACAGTTGTGTGTGTGTGTACAGTGCGGCCACACGTATAGGTTTAGATAGTTTGGGGTTCTGTGTATGCTTTGTTTTATCAATATGCTTATAACTGGTGACTGTGCTGTTTTATTACCTAAACTAGGTCAGCACATCCTTTTAGCTACAGAGTTGTAATATGCAGCATCACTGTGAACAGTCTGGGTATTTGGCAAGATAAAACTGCATTACAGATTTGTTTTTCTCTCGATAGTCTCAAGTAAAACAGGGGTGATTCATAAAATTTTCTTTACTTAATTAAGTCTGCATAGCTTACAGCACCTATATGTTACTTATAATCTATGTCACACAATGTTTCCTCCAAAACTTTCACCAAGCATTATAAACTGACAGAAGTGCAGTAATAAATGCTGGAATACATTGGCACTTGGACCCCAAAGTCAATAGGAACACCATTCCCCATTATCAGAGCGCACATTCAAAGCAGAAAGCTATCCTTTAATCTCTCGGCAGAGCTTATTTTAGCCTAGAGCTGTGCTTGGCGGGGTTGTTGTCTGAATGTGTTCTGTTGTTAGGTTGGAGAGGGGCACGCTGGATGAATGTAAAAGTCAGCAAGTGACTCAGCCTGGCTCCAGTGATTTGCGTGTGGCTTTTCTTTGTTGGAAGCACACACGTGAAAATGGAATGGAGAATGCCCCTCGCTGCAGGATTGCGATTTATGGCAAAAGTTTTTGGAACGAGTAAAGCTCTAAATACAACTGTTTTTCTTGAGGACTTCATAGTTTTTGTCCTAATTTGACCTTTACGGGGATTGGTGACAGCTGTTCTTGACACACAGTGTCCTGACAAATGGGAGTTGTTTTGACGGGTCTCACTGTCACTACCCATAGATGCCAGTCAAGACGTTCCGTCTAGAACAATTTACATAAGAAGCAGCAGTTTTTTCTTGTGCTTACCATGTGAACTAGGAGCTCCAGGTTTTCTGCACAGTGTCATATGCTCATTATTTTACACTTGTGTTTCATAACAGAAATTTAGACTAGAGATGCTACTCTTTCAAAATGAGCATGCCTAACGCTGACTCCTCTGGCCCACACTGGGTGATGTTACAAAGGCTGTTTCAGGGGCATTTATGGCAGCTCCCTGGGATGCAGGAGGTAATTCTTCCTCATGTCTTATCTTCTCTAACACAGCAGTCCCCTTAATCTGGTCCTGACAGCAAAATGGAGCACAAGGAGCCATCCTTTGGATAACTCACTCGCACATCAAAAATGTCTGCATAGGAATTGTCTCCTCATGTATTTACATTCAGCATATAGCAAAGGAGACTTTGATAGTTGGTTTCTTGATGGTGGCATTAGAATATCTTCTAAGAAATTCTGGGTAATTTCATTTAATTGTTTGGTTTTTGGTCTTTTGTTTGTTTGGTTTTTTCATAAGAATCATAGTAGGATTGTTTCTAGTCTGATCTGTAAATAGTCCAGTCAAAGGCTCTTAATGTGTTTTAAAGTATAAATGTGTTGTCCCGGTCTGCCCTTTAGGAATTAGAACTGGTGGAGGATGTCTGGCGAGGGGAAGCACAGGATCTTCTTACCCAAATTGCACAGCTGCAGGAGGAGAATAAACAACTGATGACAAACTTGTCTCACAAAGACATTAATTTCACAGAAGAGGAATTTCAGAAGCATGAAGGCAAGTTTGATACTTCAAATTCAGTACTTGCTTTTTTATAAAAAGCAATACTTTATCAAAATATTTTGTCAATATTCTGGCTTTTTTTTCCCCTATAGAATAATGCACATCTGGGGTTTGGGGGTTTGGGGTTTTTTTTCATGTGAATAGAAAAATCTCTGAATATATGATGAGACTGAAGACATGATAAGAGCTGGGGGTAGGAGGGAAAGAAAACCCGAACAACTTTTTCTTTGGCCAAGAAGCATCTCTGAAAGGAAAGTCTGGCTTCATTTTGTGGTCTATGGCTTTTGGGATTTTTTATTCACATTTTGAAAAAAGACATTTAAGCCCACCTTATGTTTTCTAATAGAAATGGAATTATCCATTCAATTATGTTGTTGTGCACAATTGTGTGAAATAAACAAGTGCAACTGTTGATCTGTTTATTCAGCGTAACTGTTTAGAAAGCAGCAGATCAAGAGTTCTTTGTCTGAATTCTATCAGTTCACCATTTGGAGATACTTCTAGAATAGGAGAGGCTGTTTTTTCTTGATTTACCTGCCTTTAGGGTTCCATCACTTGTTTGGGACTTACAGCCAATTTAGAATAAGTGAAGAGATTTATAATCCGGGGAGTAGGCAGATCTTAAAGACTTGAAACAACCAATTTCTAGGCAACTTCTTTCTTGAGGCAAAATGAAGTTCCAGTCATAAGATCTGACTTGCAAGCCCAGGGAGATTTCACTGTAGCAACTGAAACAATTGTCATCGTCAGCTCTCACCCACAGTGCAGCAAACAGCCCTTTCCCTAGGGCAGGGGCAGCTGAACCGATCTCTATTTGCTCCACAGTTCATAGCACATCATTTGCGGTTGCTGGCCATGGAGTCTACTTCATGGTACTTTGCTGGGGTTTAAGCTGAGGAGTTGAAAAAACTGCCCATTCAGCTTAGGGGTTGAAGCAGCCTTGAGCCGAGAGATGGGGCAGGCAGCTGAGAGTGGTAACGGCAAAACCCGCCCGCGATGGTGACTCAGTCTGGAAGCAGATGGCTTTCTGAACTAGTTGTACAGTGACAGGGCTCTGGTCCACTGCTTCAGGCCACAGTTCCACTTTCCCAGCAGGTTCTGATGCTCAGTAAAGTCGTGGCTCCCTCAAAAGGCTGGCATCCCAGGTGTAATGTAGAAAGCCACAGACCAGTCTGAAAACCAGGCCACAGAGCTGAGCCATTGCAGCTCTCCAGTAGAGCTTTAGGAACAAAGGGATAGCCTTGTCCAGACGCTAGAGACTGGGATCAAATGGAGGCTTGCTGGAGGTGGATGAAATTGTCCCATGTTGCAGAAGTAGTATTTGCATTCTCCCTGGGGCCCCGTACTTACTGCTCACTCGTCCTGGGGAGGACTATAATGAAACCTTCAAAAAGTAACAACTGTCAAACCTTCAAGGTCACCACCTTTTTTAAAACAAATGTAACACTTTCAATTAGGAGCCAGTTAATGCCAAAGAAGTAGCTCAGCATCAATGCAAACTCCATGCAAAATTTCAGCATGGCAGTGATGAGTCATGGACCATGAAGACTATGGCATCTTGCTATGCAGAACCAGCTTCTCCTTTGTTTTCTCTTTTCTTTTTTTTTTTTCCCTTCTTTTTTTTTTTTTTCCCTTCCAGTGGGTATCTAGCTCACTGCAGCTCATGCCCTTGTATTTAAATATAGCCATACTCTTCACGTTCAGCTAGCCAAGCAAATGCCACGCATGCTTTTCTTGTTATTTTTACTGTGTCTACCCAAGTGTAGGAACACAAACAAAACCCCTAAAGCCATTCCAGAGATCAGATTCTGGGATCACTGATACTCTTTGGCCAAAATCATCAGTTTAAGTCAAATTACATTAATTTATAGCAACCCCATCTTATTTTTTAGACCTATTATTCAAACCCAACTGGTTTCCTTTTAGGTAATTGTGTCATTAGTGAATGGGGATAGATTTATCTCAAGTGACTTGTTTGGATAATGTCAAAAAGCAGTCATGCTGCCTTTTTTTTTTTTTTTTTTTTTTTCAGTCTCCATTTGATCTGATATATGTAGAGACTACAGAGGCAGGTTTTCAAGCAAAATACTTTGCTGGACTAACTTTGACCAGGCTCCCCTCTTCCTATTTCAGCATGATTTAGTATTGTGATCATGCCTCCCCTTAGCAGCCAGCCCCTGGGATTAGCAGCTTGCTGCTCACTCACCAGACAGTTAAAGGAGTTATTTTTAGCACAGGCAACAGAGGACAGTGAATTGGGTGTGCAAGACTTTGAGATTCAATCCTTTCCAATTAGTAGTCATGTCAGAGTTCGCAGAGCCTCACTGTAGCATAGTGAAGGTGTTTAAGAGAGGCAGAGGCGATCCTGTCAGCAGCGTTCTGCAGACGGCACCTGCTGAGAGTGAACAGAGCAGGGTTCTTGGGAAAGGACATGTGGCAGAATACAAAATACCTGGGAAGGGTTAAAGATGAGTCTGCAATGTTCATGAATGCTGCTCCTCCCAGGCTCAAACTGAGCACTACCTGATGGTGCTGACTGATCAGAATACCCTAGTAAAGTGCCAGGAGCAAACTTGACCCAACATGTGTCAAACAGGACAAGCAGGCTGCTGTTCCACTGCAGCGAGGGGAGGTGCTGTCTCAGAGCAGTCTTGGTGGTACAGACATGCAGCAGGATGTCAACAGCTGTGTGAACCTCTTGTGCTAGGCTGCTGAGGAACCTACAGTTCCCTTTCAGGTGAACACAAACTTCTGTTCAAAGTATTTAGGCAGTGGTAAAGTGCCACAGGCCCTGACTGGCACTTTGGCCTGTTGTGATAGTGTATACAAGAGCAAACGCATCCCTAAACATAAAGGATGGAGTTCTTTTTTTGGTTGTGTGTTTTGTTTGGTTGTATTTTTAAATTTCTTTACTTTTTATTGTCTTTTTTTTTTTCTTCAAGCTGCTTTCCTTTCTCATGCTCAAACAATGCTGTGATCACAGCAATCCACAGGAAGCTGCTCATAGGATGTGCCTAGGGAAGCCGGCTGGGTGTGCCATTTAAGATCTTGCAGTTATTAGAGTTTGACTCATTTAGAGATAATTACTTTACATTTAGGGCACTTAGCAATTTCCTTCCTCTTCCCCAGTGCCTGGGGAAATGGAAGAAGATGCGACTGTTTCACAAACACTTCCCACCTTTCCTTTCTCCTCCTCTTGAAATAAAAATGGTAATGTAGTGATCTGTGCACACAATTGAAGTCTTTGTAGGTTCACCCAATGTTAGGGAGAAAAATGAGCACAGTGGGAGGAAAAGCAGGCAGCACAAAAAAGGTATTTTATTCTTTAAATAGAACCTGCTGTCTAGAGATCTCAAAGCATCTCACAAATACTAATGGATATAGCTCCTACTGGGGTGAAACCACTCGAGTTTTGCTGCAGTCCCTCTATACTTCAAGACAAAGATCGGGATTGGTTGTTTTGTTTGGTTGGTTTTGTTTTTAAATACAGATGATGTTTTAGGCCCCAGCCCTGAGACTGGCTGCAGAGGGTGGGTCCAGGAACTTGTAGTGGCATTTGTGGATATAGTGGTGTACCAGGCCTGTGTTCTGACAGGACAGCATGGCTCTTTTAGAAGAGTTAAGCAGCAGTACGTGTCAGCGTCTGCTCATCCTCCCTGGTGGGTAACAAGTTGTTATCACAGTGAAGAATTAAAATTATCCTGCAAAGAACTAGAACCTCTAGCAGGGAGATGGTAAGGACCAGGGTCCAGAAATAGAGCAGGCAGCCTTACCACAGAATTTAAAAAGATGAGAACATAATACTAGAATGTGAATACCATGTCACTCTCAGCTGTTTCCTGGGGTTTGACAGGAACACGTCCTCTGAACCAAATTCCTGGCCAGCCACGATCACCAGTCCTTTTCCCAGCAGTGTGGTTGCCTGTTCACTGCTGTACCACAGCTCTGGTCCTTCAGCAGTGAGGGATCGGAGCTGCTGCTCCCTCTCTTTGCAGCAGTACACTTTTTATGCCTACATGAGAACCCACAGCTGCTGCAGGAGTGCACAGCCACCGAGAGTTACTCCCTTTCTTTCTCTCTCAGGTTTGTCTTGCTCTACTCTATTATCCATCAGTTCAAACTGTAGATGTTCTGTAGGCTGGAGTTCCTAAAGGCATGCAGCCTGCGTTCTCTTATGGGAGCAACTTTGGATCCCTCTGATGAGGGAAGAACAGAACAACAAAGTCTGAGCTGATGTTAGAAAGTAGGGACTTGACAGCTGGATCCATTTGATAGGTATGCAGCACATCATTTGAGGCTGCTGGATACCAACTGCTTTAATATACTAGAAAGGAGCTGGCTTTTCAGCCACCCCAGAGAGGTGAGGGAATTACCAGCACTCGCAGCTTGTAAATGGAGGAAGCCGAGGACCCGCATAATTAAGTACTTTGTCAAGGTAACAGAACAAGACAGCAGTAGAGCCTGGATTCGAGCTCTTGCTTGGACTGGATGTTGGCCAGAGCAGCCACACACTGCCCTGGTCACAGGATTTCATCTTCAAGCCATCCTATGGGATGTGGTGCAATGTGATTTGATGTGATAGTTTAGCACCACCAGTCCACATGTTTCTGTGCAGTTAACAGAAAAAGTTACTGTAGTAGATTTATCATCTCACTGAGTTAAATCCTGTGGTCTGTGCTTGCTCTGAGAAGCCTGCCTGGATCTGTTCCTGTGTGGCCTGCCGTGGGTGACCCTGCTCTGGCAGGGGGGTTGGACTCGATCTCCAGAGGTCCCTTCCAACCCACACCATTCTATGATTCCGTGATCACTGCAGCGCCAGGCGTTCTCGATTGGCTCCCTAATGGCAAATAATGGAAGAATGCTTCCTGGTTTGTAATTCGTGACATTTCCTAATGAGTCGTTAGTCAGATTTCAGCTTAACCTAATCCTTTATTTATTTTCAAAGAGGATCAGTGTTGGATGCTTGGCAATGTTCCAGACATCTCTCAGAAACAAAATGCCATGTAGTATTTTTTTCTCTGAAGTGCAGTTATTCTAAATATGAATTCTCACCCAACAGGATGGGGAAAAGTTGCAAAATGTAAGGTGAAAACTATGTGACCATATTTCACACTAAATTTCTGTTCTGGAATCAGGGTGGGGGTTCCATCTGAAGGTCTTGCTTTGTCTCCCTTTCACCCAACACAAAACTGGGTTTTGGGATAAAATCCTTCTAGTCCAGCACACCTCAGCCAGTTTGGATTTAGACGCAACCCACACTAATGACATCTTGTTTAGATCCTGCTTAGAACCCAGACCATCTTTTTCACAATTTTCACAGAGTCTTGGCCCTCTAATTCTACAGATTATCACAGATAACCAAGCCCCCTGGGGCATAGCACAAGCACATGTAAAATTATGGAGATGCAGCAGTGTCACTCCACTGTTATAAATGTTTCTGAGGACTGACAGTTCCTTTTTTAACGAGTTTCTGCGCAGTAGCTTTATGGAGTGCCATCTATGCTCCTTTGTTACCCTTGAAGTAACCTTTAAAGCATCTTCCACCAGCCTCTCTGCAATTCTACCAGCAGGCAACATCTGGAGTCTTTACCTAAATATTTCTCACTGTTATTGTCTCAATCTCAGCAGCTTGTGATTGACCTTAGTTGGTTTTCTGTGTTCTTTTTTTTTTTTTTTTTTTTCAACCAGGAATGTCAGAGAGAGAGCGACAAGTCATGAAGAAGCTGAAGGAAGTGGTAGATAAACAGAGGGATGAAATCAGAGCGAAGGACCGTGAACTTGGACTTAAAAATGAGGATGTAGAGGCTGTAAGTAGCTCACAGTCTTCCCATTTCTCTCCTTTCTCACCCATATTTCCGTAGCCTGGTTTCACGTTTTAAATTGATGAAGAATTTGTAAATAATGCCAGATTATTACTCCAGTAACTGAAGTGTCTGGCATAACTGTGGAGTGTCCAAAGTGGTTAGACAGTCTTCAGTGAAGACACACACTATCTGCTGCATTCAGAAGGACCAGGCACACTTGGAACATGACTGGAAACCCAAGCAAGAAGGGAGGAAGGTGGGGGAAGGACAGGTTGGTGGGTTTGTTTCTCTAAAGCCCTGATACTTCTCTCTTTCATGGGAACAGGACAGGTAACTTTATGGCTTCTCAAATCCCTCTCTGCTTTGTCAGTGCAGACTTCTTTAGCAGCCTCATGCCTCAGCCCACCCAGGGATCCCTGCTGTGGGGGAGCAGGCTACTGTATATTTTATATATGTACTTTCTGCAGGGTTTGGCAGCAGGGACTGCACACACACACACACTCCCCCAGCAGGGATGCAGTGTGGGTAACCTGGGTTGCTGCTTTGCAAGGGGGTAGGAGGAAGGGGCCTGAGCTCGGCCCTGGTCACTCCCTTTTGGCCCTGGGGACCACAGCACAAGAGATCTAAGTTTAGTCTTAGATGAATCACAGACTCCACTGTGACTTTGGCATCACATGATGGCTTGGTTCTTTCTGTGTCAGGAGGATTGACCTCCTTACCCATATTTTGCTTCCCATCCTCACGCTGCCTCATCTCCTTATGCTGTGGGACTTTCCTGGTGCTAGAAGGGCCAGACCTAGATGATGTCTGCTCTACCCAAGTGCCTCTGGAAGGTGCTGTGACCTTTTATATTGGTGCTGTCCATACAATACAATGCCCAGCAAGTTACATCCTGCCTTAGGAGAAGAGTCTAAGGGCTCAAAGCAAAATACTTCTATTACAAATTGAATACTAAGGATTCCTTTGTCTTGTCTTTCTCTCTTCTACTCTGGGTTAGATTTGATTCCTTAGTCACCCTATCCTTGCAATTTACTTTTCTGAAACATAGAAGCAACAGATTTGCTTTTAGCTGGAGAATGCCCCGAGCTAGGGGAAAAATGCCTCTTTTCTCTAGAAATCAATTATATTTTGGTGACTGCAACTGTAGTAGATAATTAGATATTAAAAAGCTGATCTGGGGTTGAGGAGGAGGAGGAGGGGGAATTTTCCAGATTAACTTCAACAGGAACCTACTACTTTTTCTCTAACACGATGTTTGGGACTTGGCCATCCTGGCTGATGGCTGAATGGATGCTGACCTATTGCACCAATGTTTTGCAGCTCCAGCAGCAACAGAACAGATTAATGAAAATTAACCATGACCTGCGGCACCGGATCACCGTGGTTGAGGCTCAGGGGAAGGCGCTGATTGAGCAGAAGGTGGAGTTAGAAGCATATCTGCAAACAAAGGAGCAGGAGATGGGCAACCTGCGAGCAGAGCTGGGAAAACTGAGAGAAAAGCTGCAGGGTGAGGACAGCCAAAATGGGGAGGAAGTAAAGGTAAGAGGCACTTGAAGTCACTTTTTAAACAGCCTTTTAAAAAGCTTTGGACTTCACACCAAGTACCTCTTCTTTGGATAAATGTCACTGTTACATATCCAAGGCAAAGGTGGGACTTGAGGACAGCCTCTTGTGTTCTGGTGTGACATACAGATGGCAGCATCACTCATCACACTGTGACAGGAAAAGCCCCTATAGGGTGGATGATGACCCAGTAGAAGCCCAGTGGCACAGGAGGCAGAGTGGCAGCACAAGTTGGCAGTGGGATGTCTGCGTTGGAGAACAGCTTTCCCTTTAGACCTGGCAACCCATCATACATCCTATAGGGAGTCTAACCTGCAAGTCCTGCACTAGGCTGCAGAATTGCCAGTTACCAGAACAAATCATTGCTTCAGAGGAGAGTGTTCTTCTATTAAAAACATCGTGAGGCAATCAAAAATCACTGGACTGTCAGCTGTTAGTTTGTATTGGAAGCACACAGTGTTTTGGTAGAGTTGTATTAGTACGTTTGGCTTCATTTTGTTTGTACACATCCAGCCCTTCCCCCAAAGGAAAACAAACCGATTCCTTAAGCAGTCTGGCGTTTCCAGAGGATAAATAGCTGGGAAGTAGCTTGAGCCTTGCTGAGCAAGCAATTTTGGAAGTCCTAACGTGTCCCAAAGGTGCAATGCACTATGGTGGTGATGGCATGGGAACCACAGCAGAAGAGGAATTGTGTCAGAAAGGGTCCCAGAAGCAGGGCAGAACTCAGCACACTTTGTCCTCACAGTGCTTATGGCACTTCTGATCTGTCAGGACTAAGCTGATCTTTTGCTACCAAACCAACATATAAATATTTGAAGGCACCTTTTAGAGGAAGCAACTTTGGCCTTATTTCTGCTTTTGTTTCCTATTAGAATTCGTGCAGCAAAGTGTTACAAGCACAAACCTGAGAAAAAGCAAACGTTACTGCTTGTGTACTCAAATATTTGCAGGAACAGGCAAAATGACAATCTGCAAGTTGAGTTGGTGCTGAGCTCAGAGCAGCAGGAATGCAAATGTGAGGAGAGCTTCCTGAGAGAGAAAGCCATCTCTGCATCGCAGTGTTCTTTATGGTTCCTACTATTTTTCTTTGTGCATATGACACTACTTCTGTCTTAATAAGGAAGTGTGCTGTATTTCCCTTGCCTAACACTGCTCTTAGAAGAGCAGAAAATAGGATAAGGGTATCGTAGAGGAGCATTATCATGTAGAGCCATTGGATGGGATGTGCTGGTAAGAGCTCCAGTACCAAGTGGCACTGCAAACGCTTGACAGACTGCAGCAGGGTGCGAAGCATCCAATTCTCTTGAAGTAGGCAGGAATATACATCTAGAAGAAGCAGAGGCACAGGCTGACGGAGTACCCTGGTCCCCCCGGAATGTGACAGCCAGTGTTGTGTTAACACGTCACTGCCGAACTGGGCGAGTGCTGTGTTAAGAATGAAAAGGATGATTTCATTGCTGTTAATTCAGGCAGGACACCCAGCTTTGTAAATGGGGCTGCGGAGCCTAGGCCTGGAGCCAGCAGGAGTGAAAGTCTCTTCAGTCTCTGGAGAGAAAGGATGCATTCTTTACCTCTCCCTAACTCATCAGTTCCATGGCAATGGAGCCTCTTCTAATTAGAGCCGTTCCCTGCTCTCTCTGCCAGGATGATGGTTGGACAGGACTTGCAGTGGGAAGCGGGAAGCTAGAATAGCTGCGTGCTCTGGAGTGGACGTTGCTTGTTGGCTTCAGTCAGGTACATTTGCATTGGCTTCAGGCTGCTCAGGCTTTGCTGATTTGAGCTGAATCTAGGAAAAAAGCTTACTGGCAAAGGTGTGGGGAAAATGTACAGCCAAAAGAAGACGCATCAGCTCAGCTCCTGATCTAGAGGGGTGGAGAGGAGGAAAGAAAAGTGCTTGGGTAATTTCCTTTGAACCTCTTGTTAAGTTGCATCAATCTTTATTGTATTCTGTGTAAAGAAATGCACTTGGGTGAATCAAATGGAAGGACAAGTGAGCATTGCTCTGCTGCTCTGTCCCTGCAGGACAAGGACTGCAATCCCTGCTGTAGAAATCGAGATGGCACCAGCCTTAGCCCAGCCAAGTTTAACTCAAGATCATCTAACAATAGACAGCAAAACGTTTTCACAAATGCAGGAGCTCAGAAGAGGGTAGGATCAGGCTTAGAAAAAAATTGATTCTGTTGAAGAATTTCAGTACTTAGCCCCTCAGATTTCCAGCTTGTATCCCAGCGAGGTGTCACTGCAATGCAGGAGCTCCGACTCTCTAATCTCTGCATCCTCCTAGGAACACAGGTAGCTGACCTGGCTGCTGGCATCTCTGATTTCATGTGCTGGCCTCTAGAGTCAGTCCTTGCAAAAAATAGCGCATTTCAAATGTGCTTTGCTACATTTCCAGCGGGCTTTGCTGGAACAGTGCCCTGCATTTATTTGTATGGTTAGAAATCCTGCAGACATCTGAAGGCTCGTAGCTGCTTTTCAGCACCTTAATTCTTTCCAGAAGGTCGTGTTTTCTTATTAAGTGGTCCTCAGATCTATGCAGCCACTGAGTGGAACAACAGTAGAGGACCTGAGTGGTGATCTTCTGAGTGCTGTGTTGCTACAGACCATGTTTTCACAAGCAGCTAGGGCCAAATGTTTCTGTGCAAGTGCTAGAGTCTACCTGGTTGACAGGAAATGGGAATTCCCCGGGCCTGGGAATCCACCCTTGTGCCTGGAGGGCAACTTCTGGCTTGCTGGAGCCACAGAAATGGGGTGGGAGATAAATTTCCTCTGAGCTTCCAGTGAACTCTTCTCAGAGGAAGAGACAAGGGTACACGTGTAGAAACACCTCATATCTAGCATTCATCTGCAATTTCTTCCACTTTGTAGCTAGATCCTGCTGTTGACACCAATCCTGCTCTTTACAAAGCCATTAAGGGAATATAAATTTAAATCTCCATTTTATATGTTTACATCCAAAGGAACCATCTTTTTGTGGGAGGAGCTGGAAGGAACTCTCACAATCTTCACTATGTTTTGGGGTTGTTTTTTTTTTTTTTAGTGTTTATATAAAAGGCTGATGTTTGATTTACCCCATTTGTTAAAAAGTATAAATTCCTCAAACTGACTTCTTAGTCAAAATTTGGGCTATACATTTTCTTTGGACTTTCTGGAAGCATGGATCCCACAGGAATTTCTCCACAAAAAAACTTAACACCTCTAAGGTGGCTCAGGTTGGACCTTGTGTTCAGGCCTGCTACAAACAATCGGTGTCTGCTTGTTTGTTTGCCCAAACATGTAACTTTGTGAAGGATTCCAGTGAACACTGGGCTTTGACTGTAGGTCACACCACTTAAGGCCTCCTCATCTGCAAGCTTCCCCCAAACACCAGGTGAAGAGCTAAACCCAAGCTCAGATCACTTTTCAGGGGC
Source organism: Megaceryle torquata (assembly GCA_024611175.1). NCBI lineage: Eukaryota > Metazoa > Chordata > Aves > Coraciiformes > Cerylidae > Megaceryle > Megaceryle torquata. The sequence goes on along the minus strand of JANIJG010022641.1, from coordinate 34,958 downwards.
CTGCCACTGTCTCACTTGTCTTATGCGTGTCATTGGCCAACCTCTGCATGGGAAAGAACAGAGTGATCAGGCCACTGGGCTGTTCTTGCTGACAGTCTTTAACATGAAAACCAAATTCCTCTTAAAATTGCTGTGTTTCACTTAAAAAGGAAGAGCTTGGGAACTAGACTGATCAAACTGCTCAGAAATGCACTCCCGTGGTGAATTTAAAGCCCACATTTCACCTCCTAGGCAGAACCAAACAATGATGACTGCCTCTCAGAGTCAGAAAAGATGGCAATGGACTTGAAAGATCCAAATCGTCCAAGATTCACCTTGCAGGAGCTCCGGGATGTCCTTCATGAGAGGAATGAATTGAAATCTAAAGTGTTTTTACTCCAAGAGGAGCTTTTATATTATAAAAGGTAGGTTAGTTCTCCTCTCCTGTTGCATGCTGTACACAGAGAAGCTATAGGACAGGACTAAAAACAATAAAGATGCTCTTAAGCTTGTTGGACACTATTTATGTTTTTGCACAGGCTTAGAGGCTGCAAGCATGTGGCTTTGGTTTGAATCTGGTTCCTCAAAACTGGGAAATGCTGTGCCATTCCCTAACTTCCAGGTTCCTCCTGAATCTTAGAAAGACTACAAACATCTAATACTTTTGAACCTCAAAAATGAGGATGAGTGGGTCTAAAATGAAAATTCTGGAACTTTTCCTCAGTGCTTCCCTCTTCTCCCTCATCACAATGGGAAGAAGACTCAGTTCTAGGTGCTGTTCCTTGGTCAGTGGAAAAATCTTCTGTTGATTTCAGTGAGCTTTGAACAGATCTTTCTGCATTTGTTCATCAATAGTAATAACTTCAACTGAGTTTTAGATTTTCAAGTGCTTTCAGGGCTTAGGAGGAGAACATTAATTAATTTTCTTTCTTTCAAGTGAGGAAACAGAAGAAGAAACCAGATCCCCTCAACCTACACCCATAATTCAATCAAAACCCTCAACTCAGCCTGAATCTGGAATCAAACGACTGTAAGTAGCATATTTTCCAAATGTACTGGATATATTCTGCAAATACTAAATGTTTCTTATTGGTAAGAGAATTTAAAAGAATTTAAAAATTAAGATAACCACTTCCCTAATGTATATGGGAGAGACACTGAAGGAGCACTTGACAAGTATCACAAAAGAGCAGTTGGCTCTGGCCAAAACTTTCGCCTAACTCCAGGGCAACTTTAAGTCTTGGATTGTTTCCCGTGGTACCTTTTGCTCCCTCTGTGCACACAGAAGTAGGGAGTCCATTAGGACTCCATCTGCTTGTGTTTATGGGCCAGACTGGCGTGCCAGAGAAGCCCACTCCAGTTCTAGTGTCTCCTTCTTGAGTACACTTTTCAGGCTCACCCCAAGAGCGTGTGTTGCAATGCTTTATTACAGCCAGGATGAGCTGGCGAGCTCTTAAACACAGACACCTGACCTTCCTAGAGAATTTTCTTGTCTGGGCCACGTAGTCATACTCCAAAGGGAGGTGCTACTAATTGTGGTTTTATCCAGAGCACCGTTCAGCCTGTCCTGTGCGCCCAAAACTGAAGTCAGCGCAGGATCTCACCGTGCAAGGGTTGCAGGAACAATTTTCCCACTCAAGTGCAGTTCCTTAACACACAGATCCTAAGGTGGTGGAGTGTCAGCCACCACTGGCCCCTGGGTCACGCTCAAAAGGGTGTTGCTTACAAGTAAAACCAGCTGCAGAGCTGTAGCAGTTGGGTGGGGAGAGTGAGGTTTCCCCATGACCTTGCTGTGCCCATTTCCCTGTTGACCTAAGTTTTTAGACCCCGACTTGAGCCATGTGTGTAGCACAAAAACCTTTTGTTTGCTGAACAAATTTGTTGCTGGAGAGGATGCCAGCTTTCTTGGCTATAAAGAACCCCACCTTCTGGGGGAGTATTTAATGTTGCTGTCCGAAACCACAGCTTACTGTCAGAGGTGTGCATTCACTAGCATGACACTTAACCACAAAAGCAGTGTTAGCCAATGCATTTGTCTGTTGAAACTCCCTCCTTGCACATTTATTTATTCCAAATTAAGTCTTGTAACATTATAGCGAGTCTTAGGATTTCTGTGATACTGGAAGCTTAACTTTTTTAACCGTGTAAATAATTTTGGAACAGTTACTTGTTTCCACACAAAAAAGCTCTTCCATCCTGACCCTGTGTCCATGGCCATAGGTCCTTGTTTAATAATAGCAGCAGCCCCTTGGGAGTAAGTTCCATTAGAAGATCTGGACTGATGCAGAACACCATCGAGTCAAGAGGGCACTTTTGATTATTTTCAGTAGATTCCAACTTCTGTCTGTGCTGCTTTGTTTGCTGAGAGAACCCTTCCTCTCACGTGACTGGAAAATCCACTTTGAGTTTGGACTGAGTTTTTCATTCTGAAACTGTGATGGTAATAGTACTTTGTCTCACAACATCTCCACTGTAAAGCTTCTCTTCTAAAATAATTTTAGTACTTTTTTATCCCATTGTGGGGAGTGGCTGATTTCAGCTCACACTGTTTGTGTTGATCGCAGTTTCCGTGTTTGGTTTATGAAGCAAAGGCAGCATAAAAATGTAAATAGATGTAAGAGAGAGCAAATGCTGATGAGGTTTTAGCTTTGACCCTGCTTTTTGTCTACACACGTGAGCAACGCAGGTAGCCATGGCAGGAGGCACAGAAGCGGTTTCAAACAGTTACCTCAGTGCTTTCTTCCTCTCAGTTAATTTATTAGTGAAAACCCGTCGAGCGTCAGACCATTCAGTCAATGCACATGTTCAGACACCTGTCTAATCATTCTCCTTCTCAGATTCTATGTTAAATTCATATAGTTAAAACTGGTTTTATAACAATAAACAAACACAGTATTACCTGTGGGTAACACATGGCCACATAAACTCTCCATGCGTAATGATGTGAAAACTTGTGCTGATCCCCATGTGCAGAGTGCCTTTACAAATGAAAGTAGGGTCACTTCTCCCTCTGTTTCAGGTTTTTCCTCCTGATTAAACATAAAGCTGAAGTATAAAGATAGGAGACACCATTGCTGTGCTCTCAAGAGAAGCTTTATGCTTACCTGTGGAATATGCCCTTTTTTCCTTGACCATACAGTATTTCAGGGAATGAAATGTCTGTAGATGTAGTCTATAGGTGTGCTCAGGTGATTCTGTGCTGCAGCCCCATAAAGAAAGGAAATCAGAAGTTACAGAAATCAACATGTTTTTGCTCCCAGGGTTGCAGGTTTGGGGCAAATTTCTGATCTCAGATGGATTGATTCCTACATTTTTCTCTCACTTTATCTCTTCCTACAATTTATCTCTACCACATCACATGCCAGACTTTGGATGAAATAATGTAGCCAGGAGGCTTTACTGAGGATGAAAAGTCCGAGGATTCAAAATGCTCCCTTTGTTTTCTGCAGAAAACACCCTTTTGTTTTCCCTTGAAGGATACGTGCTTGTTTGCCACTGATGTAATGCCTGAAACAGCCATAAGTTTTCTTCCTATTCTTGCAGTCTACAAAAGCTGATGTGTCTGTCTCACTTCTGCAGCTCACAGACAGTGCCACAATGCATAAAAATAGAAGTCCTAACTACTGCTAATGACACAACAATGTTTGCTTGTTTGTTTTAATTTTTAATCTAAGAATAGCAGTTAGAGTGACTGTGGTGGGGAGAGCTGCATTTGGTCACAAGTGAAATGTCTCTCGTGATTTCAACTTCATTTTTAATTAACATTAGTCCACAGTTCAAAAAAATATTTGGCACAAGGGAGAACCTCTGAGGAGAACCCCTAGAAAAACAGAGGGTGTTCCAGGTATGGCTGAAGGTGTGTTGGCAGGTTTGTGTGGGGCTGGCCGGGCGCAGCGCACCCGGCCCGCGCGCTCTCTCGACCTCTAAAGTTGCATGAGTTGTGTAACGTGTAGTGAAAGTGCTCAACCCTGACAAAGAAACGAGCCTTGCTGCCAGCCAGCTGGAAGGTGGCTCTGCTGGAGTAGCTGCAAGGTTTCAAAGAAGTATTGAGCTGCCTGCCGTTGGCGTTTTTCTGCATGTGAAGCGACGCAGGTTCTTTTGGAACAGATACACAGGCCCTTTAACCAAGTCGCTTGCACAGGAGGTTATTTCAAGATTTCATACCAGTTTTTAACTTGAAACTATCAACTGTAACATTTGTAAGATCTTTAACTGTAATGCTGGTCCTGCCTAACCCTGTTTTCTGTGCAAATATCCAGTAGTCACAGCAGAGTCCTCTTTTGTATTTAACATACACTTCATCCTTCATTTCATGACGTATGTGCCTGTTTGTCTCTTGGGAAGAAAAATGTGCTCTCTGCTCTGCATTGCTAGAGGTGGTAATACCTTGAGGAAATCCAACCCCGATTGCAGGCTGCCTCACAACAGAAAAGTGGTATCTTTTAGAAGCTCAAAAGCAATTTAAACCGTTACAATGACTGCTTTTTCTAAATAAAGAGTTTTTCACAGAAGAGAGCTGTCTTGGGTGATGCAGATCCACCACTCCCTGTAACATGTCCTGTGTGGTAATTCAAAGTAACCCCCTGTATCATGTTTGCCTCTTTTCTTTTTAATGGAATGCTTTTTTCTTTCCTTTGCTCCAGTCTTACCTCTTCTGTGTCTGTACTTTCCTGACCAGGATCTTTACAGCCATAATGCCCATGGTAGCAGCTGGATTGATTCCAGACGATCCCACTTTGCAGCCAATAAGAAGACTTGTGTCCCTTGTAGGAATTATTTTTTTTTTTTTAAATGTTTGGTACCGTGGTTTCCTTTTGCATGACCCCGTGTTAATGTGCACTGCTGGTCGCATTCTCATCGGCCTCCTGTGGGATCACAGAAGAACAAAGTGCCAATCAGAATGACCAGTCAGTTGCACGACTCATTGTAGTCCTGCGCTCATCCTCAAGTATTGACATTTGATCACCTTTTGCCGTAACGTTCCCGTGCTGAACCAGTCGTCGCTCCGTCGAAAATCATTGCGAAATGCAATTTTAACCAGCATCTGTTAATTTTGCTTCCTAAGCCTGCCTCTTCACAACTCACCCAGGGCTTTTCCAGAAACCGCTGTCCTCCTAATGACTTGTTACAAATCAGTGAGTTAGTTACAGAATGTAATGGCTGATGTCTACATTAATTACCAGTGTTAATTATAGGCTGTTGCTTCCACGTCTTTCCTTCTATGCACTGTAGATTTTCTCTCTAATTATGTATTTTGGAATAGAGTGTATGCTTTTGATAATGAGCTCTATCATCCCGGGCTTGGCTGTCCCTGGAAGATGTAGTGATAATTGTAAATGCAGAGTCTCTTTGCATTAGAATTGCTGCTTTAGTCATCTTTGTATTTACAGCAGCAACAAAGTGTTTAAATTCCCATCCCCTCTGCACAGCCATCCTTTTTCCAAACATCCTCCACAAGAGTTTTCAAGGCATAATAACAATTTTCATTGTTTCAGAAGGAATTTAAAAAGCCCAACCCTTCTGCTTCTTGTAGAGATTTTTACAAATGTATTTTTCTCTTACTTAATTTCACAATAAAGTGAAAAATTACTGAACTTACTGCATAAATAGAGTAGTCCTTGGGGTGGAGTTCAGAATACTAAGCCAGACCATGCAGGACCAAACGTGCTCAGCAGAAAGCCTCAGTGATGCTTCTTTTATCAGCTGGAATTGGATCTGGCCCTGAAAAAACATAGCACATGTGTGTGAATTTATGAGCTCCTCTGAGGAAGGTGTTAGAAAAGTGTGAGGCTACTTAAGCACAAAATAACTTAATTCACTATTAAGGCTGCACAGTTGAAGTCAGGAAATGCAAAAGTTCAGGTCCTGCTAGCAGAGTTAGTCACCTGGCATTGCACTGGTGTAGCACTTTCTAGTCAAGAAATAATTATTAATAGTCTTGATATTCTTAATAATTATCATCATGCTTAGCTGCATGTATGATAGGATGTTTTCTAGGAAAGCTGCCTTAAACCTCACCTGACACTCAAATACAGCCTCCCATGTGACTAGAACATCAAAGGCAGAACTCCCTGGTCTGCAGAAGGCGGCTTGGACAGTTGGGATCATGGTACTGACAGGAGACTTCAGGGTGTGTGGGCAGAGAAAGATTGCTGAGGATGGGGGGCCTGGACAGAGGGTCAGGTTTATGCCCTGACAAATATTCATTCCATCACTTGTCAAAGCTGAGTGTGTATTTGCATAGTCTCTTACTGTGGCAGCAGTTCCCATCCTGGGTCAGAACTGCCTCATGCTGGGTACTGTGCAAGCAAACCAGGATTTACCTCCTGCAGGAAGGGCACCGCTAAAAGGGAAGGGGCACGCAGCCCATTCAACCCCTTGGTAGCTGGAATCACAACTTTTGCATTTCTCAGCAGACCTAAACACTGCACTAACACCTCTTGTACTGAACTCACGGTGAACGCGGGATTTGCCTAATCGAGTAACTTCATCTTACACAAATAAAATGATACTAAGGATTTTTACAACTGTATTTTTTTAGCTCTGTTGTCAGCTGGCGATTTATCATCGTATTAAATGGCTGTTGGTTCACGTACGTCATTATCTTAGAGCACCCAAGCTGTGTGACAGGAAATGACGTGCACACTTGTGTGCATTGTTTAGAGCCTCCATCCTGCAAACTCCTGTGCACGTACGTGCATTTATTCCTTGATTTTTGCAGGAGTCAAGTCTCTCTGTCAAAGTCTGTACGCTTGGAAAAAACGTGGAGGCTTATTTTCTTATGAATTTCTCTGTTGACACCCTTAAAAACTTCCTCTATTTCTGCTTTATGGTAAATGATACAGATTGAATGCCAAAGATACCACTTTACTTATGCCGAGAAACTAACCGGTATTGTCGCTTCTTTATCTCAGGGCTGGGGAAGGGGGAAAATACATCTAAAATGACACCTGCACCTTGTAGAGTCAACAGCATTTAGAGCTTATTTGAAGCTTCCATAGCCAAGCCGCTTGAGATTGCAATGACTTCATCTCTAATAACATTTTGACATGCACTCCCATCAGGCTTCACTGCCTTGGTTTTTGCGGATGCAAACAGATTTTTTTTTTTTTGCTCTGTGTTTTGTTGTGCTGTGAATCGTGACGGGTGTTTGAAGTGATTTTGGGATGGTAAACAGTCTTCTTTCTTTTCCCTCTCCTCCCTTTCCGGAAGGTTTAGTTTCTTCTCTCGTGATAAGAAACGTATGCAGGCATCACAGAAAACTGTCCACTTCCAGGATGCTTTGGGAGAATGGTCAAATTCAAACAAAGATGACTCCTACACTGAACAAGGACAAGAAGCCCTGCAGCACCTGTGACTAAAACCTTGAGGTGTTCAGTTTACCGCAGTAGATCTCGACAGTCTAGTAACAAGAAGCTTCTGTAAACACATCCGGCAGCTCATCACTTTTCTTTGCCTTGCACACCTCAGTGGTCGTGTTTCAGATGTACTCTTCAAAAGGGATCCCTCACTGTTTACTTGGGGACTGGTTGCTGGAAGCAGAATCCAAGCTTTGTAGAACAGTCGCTGATCCACCGGGACATCGAAGCTTCTAGATGACTTGTTCTGTGCTGAATAACAAGTCTATGGTCTTTTTCATGCATTAACTACAGTAACACAAGCTTCTTTAAACCAAAAAAAAAAAAAAAGGACCCGTGCCATGATTAGAGGTTTGTTTGCAGTGTACAATATCTAGTAGCAAAGACTCTTTTACCCTGTTTGTTAACACTATCGATTGTTTGCTTTTTATTTCTGTAAGAATTTTTTCAAGAGGGATATGACAGCTGGCCACTCTCCATGGCAGGTCTCAGCACTGCTGTGTCCTGTCAAGTTCAGCTGGCATCTGCATTTTGCAGAGTAACCACTTGGAAATCCAACTGATATAAAAGAATAAACTGGAGTAGCCTCAAGAGGGATAGTGAGGGTACATTTCCCTTGCTGCTTACAGTGCCTAAAGCGTGAAAAAACTGAAGGATGAGGTGAGCGTGCCTTGCATTTTGCCATGAGTTCTGCAGTATTAATGGAAAACAAACTGGTTACAAGGAGGGATTCTAATGTTTGAATTTTTTCCTTCTTGCCAGGGGCTTGCCCCTAGAGTAGCAGACAGCTGCTGTAAAGGAATTGGGTCTCTCTCCCACAGACAGGTTTTTAACTAAGTCACCCTCCCCTTTTCTGTCTAGATAAGACTGCCTAACTTCAGAGCGAAAGACATCCTCAGCTAGCTGACACGAGCTCTTTTAGCTGACTTCACAACAACCCCAACTCAGAATGTTTTCTCTGACTAGTCTAAACACTACTTGGGCAGAGCAGGTGAATTCTCTGTGTGAAGGGTGCTCCACTGGTGTTAGGTATCCTGCATTTACAGCTTAAGCTGCCAGCAAAAGCCCTGAACAGCCAGGAGGTGGGATTTTGATCTGCTTTGCAATTGAGCTTGTGAGACCCTCGGGTCTGTCTGAGGTTGTATTTAGAAAAGCCATGACACTAAAGCCCCGTGCAGCGTTGACTGTTGCATACAATTGGCAGCGTGCACCACACACTCCACAGAGTCACCGAGCCAGGTGGGAGAGGGCGAGCGCATCCACAGCTCCTTGCAAGGGAGGTGCTGAGGTCTTTCCATGAGCTTGGCCATGTGTTAGGAGAGTCCATGCTGGAGCACCGTGCTGCTGGTGAGGAGTATCTACCTACGACAGGGCCACAGGCAGCTTCTGCACATGTAGCCTAGTGCAGGGTGTGCTGAGCTGCTGTTGGCACCTTACCCTCAGCAACTACATCTGCTCAGTATAGAGCCTCTTCTCAGGAGTGGCACTCGGAGCAAAAAACAACGCTCAGGCTGGAGTAAAGCTCCAGGTACTGAATGTAGGAGGAAGACTTAAAGAACTCCTGAATGACAGTGATCAAGGGGGTTTAGCACAGGCCAGTTATTTTTAATCCAAGACTCTGGGTTCTTTCATAAGTATGGGCAGAAGAATGGTTCCTAGCCCATCTACAATGAAACTGCCAGGAAAGTGTTCTTGCAAGGGTGGGTAACTGCCGCTCTGCTCCTGACTGTAACTTGCTGTGTTTTGAACACGGGCCTTCTGCGTGCTCTAGGAAAATGTTTCCTATGCCTCCCGGTGTCACTGCAGATCAGTGTGGGGAGGAAATGTGGCCTTACAAGACAACTGCATCTGAAACAGCGACGGTAGTGTCCGATGCTGGTACTGGGCAGATAACACTTTTGCCTGGTTATGTTTTTGGTAACATATTGTAGGTTTTATGTTTACAGAAAGCTGTAGCCGTAAACCAGCAGCACTTCCTCCTTGCATGAAAGGCAATTCAATATGATACTTAAGTTGCTGAGATCTTAACACATTAGAAAGACAAAAGCACACAGCAGTTGTACGAGGCAGTTAGACTGTGAACGACGCCCGTCGAGTCTCCCGAGCGCAGTTTCCAGTCGTGCGGCACGTTTAGAAGAGAGGCAGTGATCCGAAGCAATGTGAGAACACAGTGGCTGCGCAGCCTGAATAAGCACATCAATTCTGCAATCAGCTGAGAGCAGTGAACTGGGATAACAGAAATACCCAGACTGAATGGTTTTTCCCCAGCACCTAAGCTGGTGTATTACAAAGAACGTCTCCTGGACTAGAACATGTAAAGCCCGTCCCGTAGCCAGAGCCCAGTGCGCTATTGTTGGTAAATCTACAACTGATTTTGCACAATGGCACTAAGCAGCACAACCTTCTCCCGCTCATCTCTGTAGCCCTTTACCTCAAAAATCTCATTAGTTCCTCCTGACCTGTTAGAATTAACCACTTCACTCCTCGTGCTTACATTTGAAATGCTGAGCGTCTACACTCCAAGTGCCATTGGAAAGGATGGCGTGTAGGGAAGAGTATTTAAAGATTTGATGATCTGTCACATTTTATTTCTCATTATTCAAGTAAAATCTGCTTTTAGAAAAGGGGCCAGGATGTTGCCAGGAAAGGGGTGTAACAATCCTGTCTGCAAAGTGCAGGATCACTGAAGGTTTTTTGGGTTCATTTTTGTTTGTTTCTTTCTTTCTTTTTGTTGTTGTTGTTGTTTGGGCAGTAAAATCATTTTAACAGTTTAATAAATATTTCTGAAAAACAAATATTTCTGCACAACTTGTGTCCTTTTATTTATTTTTGTGTGTGTGTGTGTGTGGCAAGTTAATACCATCTCTTGGGGATGCAGCATACGGGTCTGTCTCCCTTCCCCTGAAAAAAGGTCATACAACAGTTTAAAATATCTAGGAACAGTTTATGATGACAAAGAACGTGACAGAGCCTTATCCAGAAAGCACAGTAAGCTCCTCAGCAGAAGATGTG
>JANIJG010022641.1:0-22548 GCA_024611175.1 Megaceryle torquata | reverse complement strand
GCGGCTCCGTTCGCAACGCCTGAGGAGGCCCCGCGGCCTCCTCCTTGCCTCGCGGGCCCAGCCCCGACCGCCCCCCCACCGTTCTGAGGAGGCCCCGGGGCCGCCCAGACCCGCGCCGACTCTCCCCGCCCGCCGGCCGCGGCCGCCCGCCGCTCACCTCACCTCAGCCTGCGCGGCGGGAAGAGGGCTCTTCCTGTCGGCAGCAGCCGATTCGCCGGGGGGCGCGGGGGGCCGGCCCCCGCCGCGGTTTATTTTAAGCCTTTTTCCCCGCCCAGGCAGGCGGAGCAGCGCTAACCCACCCACCCCCACACCCGCCCCGGGCGGCCCCGCGGCGCCCGGCGAATGTGGCGTTGAGGAACAGTCGATGCGTTTACCTTCCTCCTCTCCCCGCCCGGCGCGGCCCGGCCCGGCCCGGTTCCGTTCGGAGCCCGGCCCGGTCTCGGGCGAGGCAGACCTGAAGCCCCCCTCGGCCCTTCCCCGCTCTGTCCCCGGAGCCCGCTTACCGGCGGCGGGAGGTGGCGTCTCCACCGGGGAAGGGGCAGGGCCGGGAGCGCCGCCGGACCGCGGCCTCCTCCATGGAAACCGCCGGGGGCGGGAAGGGTCGCTCCGCCCGCGGGTCCCGTCGGCAGCACCGCCCGGACCGGCCCTCCCCCGGAAAGGAGATTAGCGGCGGGCATGCAACAGGGCCGGGAGGAGGAGGAGCTGGAGGAGGAAGAGGACGATGGCGGCCCGGAGAGGGCTCTGGAGAAGAGCCCGTTCCAGCTGACGGCCGGCGATGTCTATGACATCTCCTCCGTGGTGGGCCGGGACCTGCTGCAGCTCAGCACCGGGCCGCAGGTGCCCGCCGCCCTGGCCCGGCTGCAGTTCAGGATCGTGAGGGTGCTGGAGATGCTGGAGGCGCTGGTGAGCGAGGGCAGCCTCGCCGAGGAGCAGCTGCGGATGGAGCGGGACAGTCTGCGGCGGGAGGTGGAGGAGCTGCGGGGAGAGGGGGCCCGAGGGAGCGCCCAGCAGGTGGGTGCCGGGCCGCGGTGGGCGCCCGCCCTGCAGCACCGCGCGGCCTGGCCGTGGGGACAGAGGCTCCTGTCCTGGTGTAGGTCGGGGCCTGTCCACTTGGCCACACACGGGTCGTGAAACCCACCCGAGCAACAAAGAGGTCAGGGGATACTTTTGCCGCAATCGCCGGTCTCTTACCACAGCTTTCTCGTCTTTGTGAAGGCCTTGGAGCTGAGATCTTCAGGGCTATTAAAATCCGCGGTGCTGTGGCTCCTCACTGCCCTTCCACCGCTGAGCTCAGCAACGTGCAGCACTAACAGGAGCTCAGACACACGGGCAGTTTCATGGGGTATAAATCCACTGTACGGCTCTTACGTGGCACCGGCCCCATAAAGAGAATTTGCTGTTTATGCAAACGGTAAAGCTTTGTTACCCTGGGCCAGAGAAACTGATGTGTCTGTCCAAAAAAGCCATTACCACAAAGGTCTTAAGTTAGGAAAAGAGTTCTCACCTCTCTGCCACAGAGTTTTGGGGTGACGTTAGAGATTGCTCAGTCTCTTTCACCCTCAGAAAATAGACAAAAGGCACCTTCTTAGCAAACTAGATTACACACTCTTCAGGACAGAGTTTGCTTTTAGCTGTGGTCAGAGCCTGTCACGGTTGGGCCTTATACGTGGCCTGGAAATGCAGACACCAAGGGTATACAAAAATAAAATGAAAAACTATAATTAACTGCTTGGAAAAACTCAGGATTATAACGAACTCGTATTAGTTCTGAGAATTACCACTTATCTTTAAAATTCAGAGCTTGTGAGTGCCCTGGTTACAAGATCGTGACCACCACTGTTTATTTTACAGCTCAGCCTTGGACCAGATAAAATGGTCATAGACCTCACAGATCCAAATCGCCCCCGGTTCACATTACAGGAGCTGCGAGATGTATTGCAAGAGCGTAACCAGCTGAAAGCTCAGCTTCTTGTGGTGCAAGAGGAGCTACAGTGCTATAAGAGGTATATTGTGAAGTCAGCAAAGAACTAATAACAATTACTTTTCGTCTGGGGAGCATCTCAGATCAGAGTATTGCAGCTTTGAGCACCTAGACTGGGCTAGGCACTGCCCAGAGGTGTGAGAGGCACCTGTGCTCCCCAGAGCCTGCAAATGAGAAATGGGGGAATGATGAAGTCTCTGGGCAATGTAATTTTAAAACTAAGCTCCTTCATCTTCTGCGCAGCCTGTTCCCGTAACCACTGCTGTAAGCCTACGTACGGTTACTCCCACTCCACACGCAGGCTGTGTTGCCACGCACAGGAACTCGGCTGCGCGGTCACGGCCGTTGCACACGTACCGTTCTCGCTAAAGCCGCGCTACGTACCAAAAAGCACGGGGGTTTCCATCTCGGCTTTAGTCAGAATTTCCTTCCTCCTCCAGCTTGCCGTCTGGATTTCTGCCTTATCAACAGTTCCTTTGCTCCCACCATGGGTATGACACTTATCTAGAAATCAAGAGTATTAAGGCCTTTTATTATCACTCCAAATAAGGTGTAGGGTTTGTTTTAAGATGCTGACAGAGGGTTGTTTAAGGCACTTGAACTGTGCAAAACAAGTGCTTTCAGAGAAGGGTCTTACTGCTGATGCTACAAATTCCTTCAACTCCAGTCTGCTCTGCCCCTCATCATCAGGTCATATTATAAACTCTTCGAGGCAGGAAAGTACATCTCAATCTAGACACAAAATGCCTGAGCACATTAGGTTTCAGTATAGATATTTCAGCAACCACCCCTGAGATCTGGTAAGCCCACCCTTTGCCTTGTCTGTAACAAGCAGGTTAAGCCAAAAAGTTTACAGTTAAAGCCAAGAAACTGCTCGACAGCACTTCTCACAGCACTGTGGGGCACCACTTCCCCTGCTCAGCTGCCAGCCTTTGCTGGGCGGCCACTGAACAGCTTCTTGCTTTGATTACCCAACTGTGTGACACAGCTTCATACAGGCCAAGTTAAAAATTAACAGCGTGAATGTTTTGAATTTTTGAGTTAATTATTTAAGTCAGTGCTGTGCACAAAGAGAGCGTTCTCAAGGTTGCTTTTCAGTTCGAGCAATTCTGGGTGGTTATCCCCTCGTACAGCACTGCAGCTTAGGCCAAAAAATACATCTTCCCTTTAAACAGTCACATAAAGCCCGTAAGTGTAACAGTAGGGGAATACAGAGTGGCTGTGCAGGACAGAAAGATAAATACAAATATGTATTTTAAAATGTCTTGTGTGTATTGGAAATAAGCTCTATATAGTACTAGGTAATGGACATCCCCACAGAAAATGGCTTGAAATCACTGATGGTGTTTGGGAGACACATTTTTAATGATGATTTCTGAGTAGAAGTTACAATTCAGATATTCAAGATCTGCAGTGTCACCAAACAGCTCATGGTCCCATTTCTTGAAGAGGAGAATCTGCCTCAGAATTAGCCCAAGCCTGACATCACACCAGTTTCTAGATACAATTCTGTATTTTTATTTCCAAAGTCCAGACGAGCGTTGCTTACCTACTGTCAGCCTCCAGCTGCAGTAGTCACAAGCTTTCATCCCCTCAGCTCTGAGATAAATGAGGTCAGCTCAGGGCAGTCAACTGGCACGCTGTGAAAACATCACGTAGTCTGCAAGCTGGTAGGATCTAACCCGATTCCAAGCGGGGGAAACAGGCTTTGGGAAAACTGTGAAGCTTTTGCCTAAAGCAGACAGTTACAGCCTCATAGAGTGTGGCAGCATTGAAATAGGATGACAAAAATCCACAGCTCAGGCAAAGCCTTTCTTTCCTCCTCTATAGGATGGAAAGAGGAACAGCCACCTGCCTTGCAGGGAAGCTGGGAATCTCCCATCTGTCCCCAGCCTTCGTGGCTGTGCTGAAGGTACCACAGATCCACCCGTGCAGAAACTCACCATTTGTGTCTGTACCCTACTGTTATCTTTGGGCTTCTGTACAAATCCAACGTGTAACTCAGCCTCCCTTGCACTCCTGTTGCATTTGCCAATCTTCCTCTCTGGAGAAGTCATCTCATTATTTTAGTGTTCTCATCAAAGCACAGCCTGAGCAAAAAGACATTGTAGTATTTAAGGAAAATAAGAACAGTTGATTGCAAGGAATAGGCTGGGCTCCCATCCCTGTCCCATGAACACCCAGTGAAAGGTTTAACATCTGCAATGCCATGCTACGCACAAACCCACAAAAACCAAACAAAGCCTCTTCTTTTCCCAGGGGGATCATCTCACAGAGAAGGGACCAAACTGAAGAACTGGAAAATGAAGTCAGTGCCAGCAGCCCTGGCACCAGCAAGGACAGGGAAGAGAAGACAATCATCAGACGGCTGTAAGTTCAGCTGCATCTTTCTTTGGCAGAAGATGGCATGCTTCATACTGAGTGAATCCAGGGATGAATTCTGAACTGTAGCCTACTTGGCTGGTTAATTTCTCCTCCTCTCCCTGTAAAATTAAAACCCAATAGAAAAATCCTTTCCTGGGAAAAAAAGCACTCCACAGGAAGGCAACCTCCACCCAGGCAAGTAGGGCACCGCTTTTTTCTCGGAAATAAAAAAGCATTTTGGAGCAAAACCCTACAATACTCCCCCCCACACACACTAGCAGATGAAGTCTCTGCTGGGGGAACATGCCAGCTGTCCACAGAGGTTTGGTTACATTGTATGAAGCAGCTGTACACAGTACCCACAAGCTCCAGCTGTGTCCCTAAAGTTCCCCAAAATAGCAGAATACGTTGACACAGCCGCCTCTTTTTCCAGTTGTATACTTTCCTTTGTGTTGTTGGTTATTGGTTTTTGGTTTGTTTTTTTTTTTTTAGGTTCTCTTTTAAACATGGAAAATGAGCATTCTTGAGAACTTAACCTCTCCTGTTCAGAAATGGCACTGAGGAGACCCTCTAAGGCACAAGGGGAGTCAACAATTGGAAGAAAAAGCTTCTTATCCTCTAGAGTAGGAGGGATGTCTCATAAAAATGATGTTGTATAATATTTTTTCAGAACAGATTTCACTTTGCCTTTTTAGAAACTGTTTAAGACACTTTTTGTATTCCTCAAGATCCCTGCCAAATGTTCCACACGTGTAGAAAATAAAAGTTTATACGTGGGTTTTATTCTTATTAAAAGAGCCTGAAGTGATCTGCATTACCACTTATCCCCCTCTCAAAATGCTCAGCCCAAATGATTTTTGGAAGGTAGCTTTTTTTGAAAAGCTACTTGCCCTTCACAAGTGTGTTCAGAGAGGAGTGCTAGGAATGAAGAACCTGTCCAGAGTGCAGTCGCCACAGGGAAAGTAATTACTTTATGCTAACACAGAACTGCTTGAAGAAAACCCCAGCACTACTTTTTGTTCCATGTCTGTCTTCACATGATAAACAGGCAGCAGTAGACAGAAGCCTATCGCACCCCCACCCCACCTAAGAAAGATGCAGTTGGGCTGTGACAGCACAACCCCTGCAAACACAGGAGCAGCCGTTTGGGGTCCAGATGAAAGCTGGTGGAGAAGGGAGGAAAAGCTGTTGCATCATGCTCTGCCCACATGAAACACCGATGTCTTTTCAGGGGTGCATGCTCAAACTGAAACAAATGCATCAAGCATTTTATTTCTGACAGCTAAAGGTCTCCTGTGGTAGGCAGTTGTATTTTTCATAAGCTCTGTTCTTTCAGTCAACTGTCACAAGCTGTGGATTAGCCCCAGTAATGAGATGTAGCACTACTGGAAGCATAGAGGGCAAAAAGAAGCTTGAATGATACCAATTAGGTTCTACATTTAGAAAAGTAGAATTTCCAGAGCTGAAAGCTCCAAACAGACATAAAAGGAGCAGTGACAGGTATCAAGCTCTGATCTTGCTCTCTTCAGAAGTGAAAGCAAGCTCTGAAATCTTTTGATTCCCTCTCATACACTGCAGCATGAAAAATATAGGACACTTCACGCATCCGCTCAGATGCGGAAGGCGAAGGGGGCTTGGCAGAGGCAGAACTGCAGTTTCCTTTCAGAGAGAATTTGTTAGCAACTGTACACTAGCAAGGCAACAGCAAAGATGTCTGACCTAAGGCAGCTGGTTTAGCCAGGGCACAGAACTGCTGAAGTCATTTTGCCATCCTCAAACTACTTTGGCCATATCCCTGCGATGCTTTCTGGAGCACAGTAGCAGGGAAGGATGTTACTGCATTTCCTTAGCGGAGACTTGGTGTTCAGAGAACAAAAACCCCAAACCAATCATGCATCAGCAACAGCCAGGATAAGCCTCTGAGATGAAAAAAATATGTTTACGTGTGCTCTAAATGCCATCCTCTTCTGTGGTTGTATCTTCCAATCTCCTTTAAAAAGGGAAAGGGGAATCACGCCCCAGAACACGCTGATCGCTCTACTAAGACTTAATGAAACAACTTTGGGTAATAAACTACACCAATCAAACAGAGCTGTGCAAAAGTAACTACCCGCCAGAGAGACACAGAAGACAACCTGGCGCCAGGACACTTTTTCAGCTAAGTAGCTGAAGGAGACAATGAAAGCTGCAATTAGTTTTTTCAGTTTGCCATTTAAGATGTTCTTTAATAAAAAAAATAAAAAAAAAAGCTGGGAGTTGACCAGATGAAGTAGACAGAAGAGCACTTCAACATTTTTGGGCTAGTTTTTTTCTCCTGGAACCATCAGTTGCATTCACTCCGGTGCAGTGAGCTGCGCAGCTTCTCTCTCATAGAGGGGAGCAAGCTCCTCGGCTACGACAGAAGAGGCCATGGTCCTGTTAGAGCAACCCACTGCCTCTGGCAAAGCCACATGAGCCTGACAACAGCAGCTTAGCTCTCAACTCGAGGACATCTTTCCCTGCTAAAGTCCTTTACACTCCAAAAATGAAACCTTCCTCTAAGGCACACAGATAAAAATCCAAATGGCATCTTTCTGTGACAAGTATTTTGATATATGTATGTTCCTAGAAAAGTAAAAGATACATAGTCAGTGCAACATCAGCTTTATTACCATCTTCCGATGCAGTGCTACTTGATTACCAGTTAAGAGTTTCAGAGGAGACAATTTTCTTTCTACTTAGAATGGGGAAGAGATCTTCCCCTTTTCTTGTTTACAAAAGTGATGCTGAAGAACAGAGGTTTTAAGAGAACAAAATGTTTAAATAAGAAAAACAAAGAGGCATTTTATTCCAATTTTGACTCAAGGGAAGTGCTCTAGTAAAACAGAATACTGTACACTGCTGTAGTCTCTGTTACCGAGACCAGAGAAAAATCACTGCCAACTCCAAGAAGTCAGCCAACGAAGCTTACCTGTAACCAGTACCTGTAAGGGAACAGGCCTCCAGTTAATTGGTCAGAAACGGTGAAAACACAAGGCAAGCTCATCCGAGAGAGCCTGTGTATTAAATAGCAAATAATACAAATCATTTAACAGCTAACGATTTTCACAGCTTGCTTTCAAAACGCTCATGATCTGCAATGGAGACAGGTACTATAGCAGCCACTTCATCAATAATAAATATATTCTTTATTTTACACAGACATTGTCTTCAAGTTTTTAATTTAAAAAATACATCACTAAGCCACCTCTCTTGCTGCTGGAGCACACAACCAGGATGTTGTTGCTATTTGACCTATCACATAGGCAAGCATCTAAGATTGTCCTAGAGGGCATTAGCTGGAACAGCAGCAGCCTTCGAGACATGAGGAACAGAAGACGTGAACAGAGCCACAGATCCCTTGCTGACATCTTCCAGCAGCAAGCGTGGCTGATGGCTCACAGCCATTTTCATCTACACGCATGCCAAGCCTGCCTTGGCAAAAATTCCAACTGGTAAGAATTCATCTTTAACATAAAGGACCTGCATTGTATTGCCCGCCTATATCACAGATTTGGTTCTCCAACAGTAACGGTACAAACATCCGCAAGACACTAAGCGCTCAACTCCCATGTACAACAGTGGGACCAGACCACGCTGGACAGAGCTACAGGACCAGGCAATAAGGAATCTACTTTCTTCATTGCATGAACTCCATCACTACAGTTTGAAGCTGCATATGAAGAGGACTCCTATTTTTGGAACCGCTATGCTCTACTTCAAGCATTCACAGTAAATAAATAGCTTCTGATGTGGTTAATTAGCATAGGAAGGTAATAAAATATTTTTTTTTGGAGAGAGCTTTTTCTTTTACTCCTTTAAAATCCTCTGGGAGACATCTCCAAGAATCAGCCATCAACTATAAAAAGGTACCATTTTAAATTTTAGAAAATAAGTAATGTTAAACATTGATTCATACCGCGAAGCCCTATCTTCACACTCCTAATCAGCATCAACCCAGTCTTTCAACATCTATCCTCATTTGGCTTGGGAGTCATTTCTCCAAAGACAGAAGCCAATGTGACCCTCAATTTCCCTCAGTGCCAGTGCATCTGAAGTTCGTTGCCAATGTGAGATATGACACTGGGAAAACTGGATTCCTACCACAAATTATTTGAGAACAATAGTAGCATCCATCGCAGAGAAGCCTGTCAGAACTGCTGTGTGTAAAGAGTGGTCCGACAAGCAGTCAAGCCATTGGATGTACGAGTCAGAGGGCAAACACACATCTACTGTCATAAAGCTAATGCCAAGGTCATCACCCCAAGAAGCAGAGCATGAGATTTCATGGCAAAAGCAGAAGCACAACCCAAGTGATTACATTTCCGTGCAAATCTTTGACTGCTCAAGTGGCACTGGTTGCTATGCAGAAGTATTCAAATTTTAGGGAGGGTTTCCTTTTATGATATAAAAGTTTTGGCAATCTATGATCAATTATTCAAGCCTGCCTGGAAAACTCTAATAGGTATTTAAATACTGCAAAGCAAAAGGTAGTTTTTAAGGAGCTCAGAACACCATAAGCAGTCCAGTAAAAGCCAAGGGAAGTGAGGACGGGGGGGGTGGGGAATAAATTCTACTGACTCCTTGTAGAGCACTCAGTCCACAAAAAAGAAAACAAAACACCAAAACCAACCAAAAAAAAAAACCCCAAAGAAAGAAGATTAATTAGTGTTTCAGCCATGGATGAGCTGCAATGGAAGCTTTGCTTCTGTCTCCATAGTCGTACAACAGTTCTTCACCTGCTTTAATGTCTCTGGAAGCTATCAGTATGAGATGAGGCACACCATCAATGTCATGAAGCTTTGTCTGACAATTGCCACATTTGCTGTGATTAATCAGCCGTCCCAGACGATTCGTTTCTTTTGTAGCATCAACACTGAAAGAACAAGAACAGAATGAAGGATTGCTGCATATCACACAGTCACATTCGTGGATAAAATCCAAAGTGGAAATCAGATAAAGAAGGAGGAATCCACACAAGGCTGAAAAATGAAGGAAAAACAGAACATTACAGAATATTCATATCAAATAAACAGACTGCACGTGATATGGCGATGTAGGTAAATTAAAGCTGCCTGTTTCCAAGCAACTCAACTATTCAGGAGGAATAGCAGAAGCAGAATGTAGAACATCACCAGAAACACTTCTCTCCCCTCAAGAGAGCTGTGTCCAAGCTAAGCAGTATCTACTGAGTAAGTGGGCTAGAGTCTGGACTGACACTGAAGGCTGAAAATGCTTAAATATTACATGCCCAACTTCCAGAGAAATGGATACTAAAGCTCTAGTGCCCCTCATTGCACAAAGAATTGTTATGGCAGCTGTCATTATGGTATCCAGACTGCAAGTCAGACACTTTGACTACAGGGCACTTCACAGCAATTAATATCCAAGTTAAGTGAGCCACACTGCAGTATCCAGTAGTACCAACCAAGGAGGAAAGAACATAGCCTGAGTAGTTGCGTGGAGAGAACTGCAGTTCGGGGCAAATGAAAGAGTGATAAAGCATGTGCAAGGGGTGGGTGTCAGGGACTAGAGAAAGAGGGAGACCCAGTTAAAGACAGATGAAGGAAGTGTTTCTCTTCCAGAGGTTCTGTCCATACTGCTTTACAAACAAAACCCCTGCAACACAGGAAAAGTATTCAGTTTTAGAAGAGAATCTGCTTAAGCAGAAGTCCATGGCAGAACTAGAAGTCTCATCCAAGCAGATAACAACTCTCCACAGAGCTTGTGCTGTACTTCAGAGAACAGGGCTTTGAGTCACCTACCCTTCCTTGTAGCCCAGACTTACAGGAGGCTCTTGGGCCACAAAACAGAACTCCAAAAAGATTTCGTAATTCATGGTTCCCATTTAAAATAAAGAAATAAAAAAATAAAAAAAATCATGAAAATAAGGCCAGCAGCATTCAAAGCCTGTCACTCAGCTATCACACTTAAGAGACACTTACCAGTACGTTTTGCTGAGGTACTGAAAATAGTACATATAGCAGCCTGTGGATGGATCTTGAGCATACACAGCTTCTCGCTTCTTAGCATCAGTGATCTCTATGAGATCCCCATGATATTCAACTACAAATTCTCCTCGATTAAAATGTTTAGTAGCAATTACTCCTCTCCCTTTGCCATCAATGTAATCAATCTGTTGAGTTGAAAAGAAAATCAGCTGGGAAATTAGAAAGCATTTACATGATTGCAAATAAGCTGTTTACTAGGAAATGAGTGATTTGTCAGTAAAAATGCTACAGCAGAGTATTTGTGTGTATTGCAAAGCTGTACAAAAGAAGTACAATGCACAGCATTGTAAAAGAAATATAGGATGAGTTTGGGACACATCCTGAGTCACCAGGTATTTTGATATCAAGTCTTCTAATCAAAGAACTAATAAGTTATTTTTTCAATAAACATACACACAGAAGAGTTTCGTTTTGTTTTTTTCTTTTAAAACTACCTATTAGCTGAGGCATTAAGTCCTTCCATTTCAGGTGCACTATCAGCATGCACAGGTTAAAAAGTCGGAGGAACAGAAAGATCAATTACAGGAATGACATTTATCCCCCACCAGTACAGTTTACTGTTCCTCCTCCCCCTGTAAATTGGGCAATTCCAAGAAAATTCTGCTATCTCTGTTGCAGATGTGACGGTGTTAACTGCAAGCTGCAAAAGTCACAAATCTTCTGCACTTCCAGGAACCATTTCTGCTTTAAATTCTAAAAAGGGTGAACCCACCTGGGAAGCTCTTGGTCCCAGTAACTAGCACTTGCTAGCAGTGGGAAGAAAACCAGTACAACCCATTATCCCAAGACCCACAGTAAAGACCCAGAGCGGCTGGCTGCAAAAAGGCTAAGAGAATTTGTCACCATACAGACAGTATATATGGGTGGTACCTTTTAAACACGTAACAATTAGATGCTCTATCTAACCCCAGTTCTGGAAGCTACCCAAGAAATGAGATACTAAAGGGAGCAAGTGCATTTTCAGTAAAGACTATAAAGCCCCCTCAATATTTATGACTGAGGCTGCACGTACGAATTCTTCAGAACCAAATATTGCCCACCTAGAAGAAAAGGAAGAGTGCTCCAGTTTTGCTGCACTTTCAGGTTCCTATTGAGGAACTGCAGCAGTTCTGAGACTGGGTCCTGCTACTTTCTGCTTAAACAGGTTAGCAACAACATATTGTATAAACAACACATGGATACTCAGGTTGGCATTGCAGTTACCTTCATTCCTTCTTCTTTCCCACTTGTAATTAGCTCATCTATTTTCCTCCTCTCCTCAGTCTGCAGAAGAAAAAAACAAAACAGACAGTATTGTTGATAACTTTTGTAGCTTATTCTACAACTGAAAAAAAATGGTTAGCCAGTGACACTATTTTTTCCAAAGCATCCCATATTTCCAGCAAAAACTGAATGATAAGGAGACAGATTTCTGCCCTACAAAATTTGTAAGCAATTAGATTCTGTCCTGGAAAACTGGATCAGCATTTCCAAAATGTAAGCCTGTTCTTAATACTTCCAGTGTACAGTGCTATTTATATTTAGCCAAAGGAAACCATTTACAGATAGTTATACACTTCCTCAAACATTCAATTAATCAGCAATGTAACAAGTAATGCTTAGTAGTTTAACAAGCAGCACTACCTCCAATTCAGATTTGCTCTTCCTGGAACTTCTTCTAACTGGGTAATAATCTGTCACTTTTCGATTTGGTGTTCTTCCTTGTGTTCTAAGGGATAAGAAAAATAGACAACATGTGTATTTCAGACTCTCTGTAAAGGCAGACCTCTAGGACAGATATATCTGAAAGAAATTTTTAGTTTCAGCTTACTATGTTGAAAGATAATCAATACAAATCAGTGTTTCTTATCAATACACTTCAAGCCAGAAGCTACGGCCCCTTTTCTTCCTCAGGTTATTTCCATTACTCTAGTACTAAATCTTTAACAACAAGAAGCCACTGGAAAACAGCTGAAGGTCGCATTATGAGCCTGAAGCCCCTTTGTGCTTTGCCAGAAGGTGCTCTAAAGTTTAGGTCATGAAAATTGCTTGGCAAGGAATTCGTTATTGTTAGGTCATATTACTTTGATATCACAAGAAAGATTATCAGCTCAGCCAGGAGCCCTCCAACTGCTCCGTCTCTGACATATCTTGTCATTCCCATTTGTCCACAGAAAAGTAGGTTTTCATGTCTCATTAATTTCTTTCTTTGCAGGTGATCAGCATGTAGTCCCTCTGCAAGGCAGATAAATACTTTGGGTGTTACTTTGTATTTTTCAAACCTGTCATTCTTGAGAAAACAAAGAAGCCTCCCTTTCAGACTTGTTTCCTGCAACATACCCATTTGCTTTAAAAAAAAAAAAGGCAACAAAGCAAGAATAAGATTAATTACAGGTCTGACTGTAGTTCCTGACAGACAAATGAAGATCAAAGCCTGCTAGTGCAAAAGGACACACACAGTAAAGGCTTTTACAATTCCAGAAGTCACTTACTTTCTCCTTGGTCCACGTTTTGCCTTAACCATTTTTTTCTGAGCTGGCTTTGCATTGGCCTCATCAGCACAGTCTGAAGGCAGGGGCGTCTTTTGAGTATCTGCAGTTTCTTGGTTTTGATCAGAGGAGGGCACTGAAGTATTGCACCCACTTTCTTTATCTTTCTGGTCTTCTGGTTTCGTAGCACCTTCAATTAAATTGCCACCATTCTTTTTTTCTGGTGACAAGAAAATAAAGTAAGGCTCTAAACTTAAGATCAACTGAAGTTACTTAGCTTCTGACTGACTGGTCATTGCTACAGTACACATAGTACAGAGGGAGACGTGGGCAGAGAAAGGGAAGGGGTAAAACAGGTACTTTGTCATGTGAGGTTTGCCACTCAAGCATTTTTCAAACCTGAACACGTAGCACCTTTGGTGCAGTGTTTGAAACAGCTGCACAGTTTACACCTGGCACACTAAATTATTAACCATCAGCTAAGCAACATCCTGCACTGAGGAGGGAGAGGAGGCCTCTGGATCCTGCATTGCTGCAATCAGTAGATGCAGAGGCTGGTACCACTCAGACAAAATCCACAGGAGCTAAAGGGATGGCACTTAGAAGTCTAGCCCTCCCTGCAACCAACGTTTTCTTGGTCGCCTGCATCCTACCTTAGTAGGACCACATCCTCCTCTGTCAACTGATTTAGAGGCAGGTGAAAATAGCTTCAAGCTGAATGAAGTTTTATTTAAAGCACATCACCAGGTTTAACAGTCCCATCTGCTGAGACAGATGCTTCAGTCTCACTGGTAAAATGAAGCACAGATGCAAGGCCACAGCAGTGGAACAAGCTAAAGTCATCTTCACTTTCTTGTGGAAAAAACAGGGAGCTAAATTAGGAACTAAAGGCCCTGAGTTTGCAGGAAACCTGACACTCCCTGTGTCGTGTAGGACTTAAAATACCTGCTTGCTAAAACTGTTTGCATCAAAATGTTTTTACAAATGACCAAGGTTATTAAATGCACCTTTAAACATAAGCCAGCTTCCCCCCCCCATAAACTCATGGAACATTCCCATTTCTAGTCACTGCAATGAAGCACCTATGAAGCCTGCCACTCAGCATCCACAATCTCTGCTCCTTATCTTTCTTCTTCTACCACTACCTCATATGTGACGTGGCTTTGAATTGCCTCCATACATATTAGTATAAAGTAGTCAAATTATTACCAAAAAGTGGTTTATTCTGTAAGACAGGCCTCCTCCCCAAAAAATAGATAAACTGCCCAACACTGCCTTGAAGAATAACAGCAGTACTAGCATTGCAGAGATTATGGCATACTGACAATGAAAGTGTTAGTTTCTTATATCCAGAGACACGACACAAGCATTGCCAGACAAAAAAAAAATTAAGAGGAAAAATTGCCTGATAAACTTATGACCTGTTTGGAAAAGGATAAAGACAGCCTCACTTTTATAGAGGCCCAGTTTGCCAATGGAGTTGTAGAACTAGGAAAGCAACTGAGCCAGGGAGCTGCCCTACCTTCTTGACTTGGGGGTGGAGGGAGCGCATTTAATGAGGCAAACAATCCAAAGATCAAGCTTACCATCTCCTTTCCTGTAGGTTTCAGTTAGTGTTTTGCCCTGACATTTCACCTCGTGATACATGACAGAGTTTTCTTCTTGAAGCGGGGGGCGAGCACCAGGAGTTTTGTTAGGATTCAGGTAGCTGTAGATTTTGGATTGACCAATAAACACATTCTCCTAAAAGAGACCCACACAGAAATCAGTACATCACAGAGATGCCAAGAACCTCACATTAGTATCCACAACACCCTGCAAAGACCAGGGCTGATAGCGGGCTGCTACCAGTGCAAGTTATGCTGCTTTAATTCATCATCCTTGCTGCTGCTGTTCCTACGAAGTGAACACCTAATAGTGGGAAGCACTCAGAGATCTTTACTAACACAAACTCTCAGTCCAAGAGGACTTCTGTATGAAACGTGGCAGGATGGAGTAGTCATAACTAACTCCAGCTTCCACCTTGTGTTTCACAATATGAACTCTGGTGTGGTGCTTAAAAAAAAAAAAAAAAATTAAAAAAACCACCAAACAACCCCAAAGTCCTCAGAAGAAAGGCGGCCTCAAAGAGCACAAGCAAAACCAAATAAGAATAACACAGCAAAAACTGCCCAAGCCTAGAATGTATCTCTCATAGCCAGAGAAGCATGAGCTTAGCCAAAGACTCTCATGAGGTGTCAAATGTTATTACCGTTAATTATATGCTCTACTGTGCAACATTCAGTTTTGCACAGTCTACCTTGAGTGACACTTCTCCATAAAGTCTGGAAGATAAACAATGCTATCTTTTTATCCATTCTATTTCACGAGATTAAGTGTAAATGTTGTTCTTGGCAAAATATAAACATTAAAGAGTCTATGCAAAACACTTATGCCCAGCCAGGAAAACAGTGAAACCCTCTGGCATGGTCAAGCATCACGGAGACCAGGGTTTGTACACTGGCTCGGGCTCCAAAAACACCAATGGTGAGCAGTATCAAATTTAGCAAAGTTTAGTCGTGTCACCTTTGCTTTTATGGTCTCCTGCCATCTTGCCAAGTTTAACTGTGCAGTATCTGCAGGGCACACAGATTTCAACCCTGAAATCTCAGAGTCTGGACAAGCAAATGCGATTTGGCCAGAATGAGTTTTTCTTGGCTATAGTTTCACTCAACTAAAAGCAATATTCAGGCATTGCAAGTCAGTTAAAACAACAAAAACATGCACTTTTTTTTTTTTAAGAAAAGCACACAAAACTTCCCATTAGTTAAAAAATAGCTCAAATACAGCTGACTAAACAAATATTCCAGTATACATAGTCACACAAACACTAAAAAAGTAAACAAAGCACACAATAGAATACATAGGATAATTTTAATAATTAACATAATGAGTAACAAGCTTAATGTGTACACAATTCAAACACAAAATAAGACCAATTAAAGGTTCAACTCTTAGTCCACAAATAAACTTTACTATAGATTAAATTTACAGAACAGCCAGAGAAAAAGCAAGTCAGTTTTGACACTCCCTGACCCCTAACATTTCTAAAAGGCCTGTGAAAGACAAGACTTGCTTATTAAAAAAATGGGTCTTTTAAGGACGAAATACTATGGGAACACTTCATTTTAACAACTGTAAACAGCAAGCCCTGCGCTGCAAAGTTCTCAAGATTTAGTGAAGGGTCTAAATACGGGCATTTCCAGAAAAAGAAGCAGGAACTGCAGCAGTCCACCTGCCAGCAGAGCCTTCTGGCTTTCAATACACTATTAACAGGAAACGAACAACTATTTTTCCAGCGTGGCTTCCTTCCCTCATTCCCAGCTCCCTGCCTGCTGCGCTCTTGGCGCTACCGAGACGCGGCTGCCACGTCTTTGTCTGTGCCAGGCTTGAGACCACCGAGAGCAGAGATTTTTTTCAGCACCGCAGAACACATTTTAAGGACAGCCGAGGAGCTCTGGGATTTGATGCAATAGCCACAATTATTTCCATAGAGGGTTAAATGCAAAGTGACGATCAACCTCCGGCCGACTGCCTGTAGCAGAACTACAGGATAGGGAAGATGGCACGGAGGGATTGCGGAGCCCGGGGCCTGGCTGCTCGCTGACAGCCCCGGCAGCGCCCCTCGCTTGCAGGGCAGCTGCGGCAGGGCATGGGGAAACACAGGAAGCGTCCGATTCCACTTAAAGGGAAACGATTCCTCAGTGACCCGAGAAGCCTCAGAAGCGAGGCGCTTGGGGCCCCGCGGGGCAGCCTGTACATCAGCTCCCTCGTCCCATGGGAGGAAACGGAGGACTCTACAGACCCCAGGAGCCGCCCGTCCCACTCCGCCCGCCCCGGTCCGGGCAGTGCTTACCCCACCGGCCCGGGGGCGCCCGGAACCCTTCCTCTCAGCGTTTTCGGGGCTCGCCTCCTCCGCGCTGCCCGCCCTGGCCTTGGGCATGTTCTTCCCTAGGAGCAAGGGGGGAAGATCGGTGCCCGAGCCATGTCCGGCGCGGCCGCCGGCGGTCATCGCCCGGCCGCTGCCGCCTGCGCCATGTTTAAAGGGCTGGATGCGGCAGGGCGAGCCGCGGCGGCCCAGCCCCTTCCCGGCGAGCTGCGCACACCGCGCGGGGGAGGAGTCCCGCCGGCCCCGGCACCCCGCGCCTCCCGGGAGGAGCCTCCGCGCCGCGGAGATGCCCCGCGCCGCCCGGCCCCCGCCCTGAACGACGGCCCTGCCGCGGCCCGACCCGGCCCCGCTCCGCTCCTCCCCGCCACCGTGCTCGCACACCTTTAGCCATGGCGGCGGTACGGCCCGGCGCCGAGGAGCCCCCCGCAGCCGGGCTGCCCCGACAGTCCCCGAGGAGCTCCCCCGCCGAAACCAACTGCTCCGCAGGGAGACGCCGCGTTCTCCTCCGCAACCCCATTGGCTTCACCGCCTGCCGATAAGCGCTTCCGCGGCCCTGAGTGGCGCGCAGCGCTACACCCCGCCCTCTGCTTGTCACACGGAGGTGGTCGCAGCTCCCGGGAACTGGGTTTAAACGTGTGCTCCCTGGGCGCAGATTGGTCCGTGCGAAGGGCAACCGGCGCTCTGATTGGCTGTCCGGGAAGGGACGCCCTCCGCGGCAGGGCCCCGACACGTGGGTAGGACGCCCCGCCGGGAGCGGGACCCCGCGGAGCGCTGGCGGGCTCGGGACGGAGGGTGGGAGGCGTACCCCGGTCCTGTCGGGTCCGGCGGTGCGTCGGCACCGCCCGGCACTGTCCCCACCGCCCGGCACTGTCCCGTCAATGTGTCCTCTCTCCTGCACTGCACATGGACCTCTGCTCCTCCCGCCTCCCCTGCCGTGGGCGAGCACAGCCCCCGCCACCTCCGGGGGACCCCTAATCCTACCGGGATTGTACAAGTGGTTTATGTAACGTCTCTCTTAAATCTCCCTAGTTGAAACTGAAGTCCATTAATTCCATCCTCAAAGCTTGCCTGAAGAACAGATAATGCTCAAATATTGCACTTGAGCACCAAATCCCTTCTCGTGCAATCCCTCGTGGTGTAACGAGGGCAGCTAAAATATAGCGAAACCACAGAGCTGTCTTCAGAAATGCCTCAACAGCCTTCAGCATCGACACCCCGGTCAGAAGCTCATGACAGGTCTAGTACATACAGTACAAAATCAGGAAAATAACAACTGCAAAGAGTAAAGGAGCAACAAGACAAAAGGGCACACGTATCAGGGTGCTGCGTGTTTCTTCTTCATTAGTGGATGTCGTCATGGCACTGAAGAAATTACCACACAGGACCACTCTGGTGCCCCACATTAAGTAGAACAATTACATTGAGCAACAACATATGTCTGGTCTTTCTTCTTATCTCTGTTAGCCCTTTCAAGACTTATCTAACACCAGCTACCTGAGTGCGCTCAGGATATGGCCCACTGTGAGTGAGCTGACCCAAAGTCCCACCTCGCAGGGAACAGCTTCCCACCAAAGGCTTATCTGCAGCCACAGGCCACTGCTGGTGGCTCGAGCATTCCCACAGCGACCTAATCAGCCAGTTCAGGATGGCAACACAACTAAAAAATAACCCTTTCCTTAAGAAGAACCACAGAAAAACAAACAAAGAAAGAAAAAAAAGAGAACCCACTGTCAACTTCAGCAAGAAATACCCATAAGGGACAGCCCCATCTTCCCCAAGACGACCTCATCCTCCCTGGGCTGTCCCTTGGCAGCAGGGAGCATGTAAGACATGAACACAGTGTGGCCACAGAGGAGATACCAGACAGCAGCACTGTGTTCCAGACTACCTCCTCATTTTGTGATAATTCTCTGCATAACCAGAGCACTTTGAGAAATGGCAAAACAAACCTAGCTCTGCACCGTCACCGCAATTTCTTAAGTCCATGTCTTCACTAACAAGGCACACATGGTTCACAGCAAGGCAACCGCAACGTGCTAGGTGTTCTCCTGTAAACTCCATCAGACACGAGGCTGCAGCCAGCCAACATCAAACTGGGTATCGTGCTGATGAACTCCTCTACCGAGGCAGGTACACCAAGCTCTTCAGAAGAGCACTGGAGCCCCTGGCAGACACTGGTCTGATTTTTCCACCCCAATTCACACCATTCTTTTCACACAGCAAGGATGTGACTAGAAAAAAAATCTTTCATAAATTACTAATGTTGATTTGCTTTTTACAGTAATTGAGGAACACTGTTCCTAATGTCTTGGGAAAGTTCTGCAAACACCTTTACTGTGATTTTGGTCACTTTCTGGGGGTTGTTTTTAATACTCATTTTATATATGTATATTAAACAAAGCAACCGAGCTTGCACTGCAGCGGTGCGGGCCGCCACGAGAGGGCAAAGCAAGCTAAGGAATTAATGTTCCCCAGAGCAACAAAGAAAAAAACAACGTCATCTCTAACTGGCCTCGGCTACCAGTACGGTGGAATCATAGTATGAATTAACAAAATATGCACTGTTTTTCCCCTTAACTCGCTTCAGGGAATTACGGGCAAAGAGCCAGTACCGAGGGGAAGCTCGCATGTTATCACAGATAAGACTTTAGCCTCAAAGAAGCCGCGTCTGTCTGCAGCGCCCTTCACCGTGACTCAGGATCCACATGGGAAAGTACTGGCGACTCCTCTACTCCAGAGGGAGCAGCTCGACTCCCACTAGCACCAGCTTGAAAACCCAGTGACCTAAATATTATCTCCCGTAGTACTGTAAAAGCAGCTCCCGAGAGCACTGCGTTTTAATGCGGAAACGGGAAATTGTTTTGTAAAAGGGATGAAAAATTAATGAGCACGGCATTGGATTTGCTCAGAAAAAGAAAGCAAATCTTCAGGGTAAGTATCTCCAGTCAAAATTAACGCTTCATCCAGATTAAAATCTTGCTTATTTTAGGACTGGTTGAATTCAAAAACTCCCTGTCTTTCAAATACAGCAACAAGATGCTCGTTAAATCTTTCCAAGAGAGCAAGCTCTTGCTGTAGCTCTCACACAGCACTTAACAAATTTGCAATTAAATAAATATCGCAGTATTTACACAAATTACTTATTTGCTAGATGAAATCCTGATAGTTTGTGTTTCAGCTGCTGTCCCTCTCCATTAGAAAGCAATGCCCTACAGGTAACCGTTGAGTGGTACGTTACGCAACGTTATTTTATAGAGTCATCCAGTACAATACCAGCAGGTGCTAACTACATTTCATAGATTATAAAATATAATCACATTCAGAATAGCATCTACCAATGATAAAAAGGACCATCTCTGACCAAAAAGTGCCTTTGAGTCTGTCTTTAAATAACATGCAAAATCCTATGGAAACAGCATCCCGCAGATAATTCTGCCTGTGCTAATTTCACACCAGCAGGAACCATCGCTGCCACCAGTGGGATTACTCACCTCTCCCAGTCGAGGATGATCATAAATTCTGCTCGCAGGCCTGATGGGTAACTATCTTTTCAACTCAAGACATCAAAACCGTCACTTTCTTGCCATGATTGTAGGGAGCTGCTTCGATGCATTTAATGTTAGATAGGGTGCACGTCAACTGTACTTCATTGCACCTTTATTTGAAGGGCAATGATCAAGGTATGAGCTGCCATCTAAATTGTTCTTCTCATCTCTGGCCAGACTTCTGTTGTCTTTCTCTCCATTTGGTGTCTGAAGCATCACTGATTAATCTGAATGACTTAAGTCAGTTTAATTAACATTGCTTTGTCTTTAAATAGCTTAACCTAAATCTGTCTAATCCTTTACTGGTTATTTTAATCCTTGTTAAATTTGTCTTAATGATAAAACAAGTAAACTTGCATAAAATTGAATGAGCAGAGCAGTACTAAACATACTAAGCAGTTGCATGCCTGCCTTTGCTTCGTGTTTGCTTCATCTCAAAAGTTCTTAAAAATTTTTGTATTTTTACACAACCGGGAGAACATTTTAATGGAAGATTGTCTCTTTTAGCAAAAATTTCAGTCTGAAGGCCTCGAGTTCTGAAAATGCCTCTCCAAATGTAGAACTAGGGTAAGTAGTCTTCAGGTTTTTAAGTATGGTTAGGTCTTTGCAAAAAAAAAAAAAAAAGTTTTAAAAAAATCACATTATCAGCTTCTAAAATATTTGGCAGGGTAAACTCATGTGCCAGCACATCTCCACGGGCACGGCATTCTCAGGCCAGGCAGCGGGGATGGCCCTCTGCACTGCACTGCTCTGGCACCCCTCATTCTCCTAGGGCAGTCCGGGAAGCTCCTGAGGGGAAGAACACTGGAGGTCGCAGGGCTGCAAGAGGACGGGGGGCTGAGCGTAACCCCCGCCGCAGGACTCGCAGCCCTACAAAGCCGCCTCAGGGTGTTTTCACAGGGACGCGGTCGGGCCCAGCCCCACAGGAACACCAGCGCCAACCGCGGTGGGATGGAGCCGAAGGGCAGCCTGAAGGGAGACGCGTCCAGCGGCAGGAGCAGGGGCGGGAGTAGGCCGAGCCAACATCCGTCCTCCTCGGGCCGACAGCTCCCGGAGGCCGAGCACCGCGCCTAGCCCGCTCCGGGCCTCCCGCCCAGCTTCGCGCCGCTCCCAACCACCGCCAACGCCGCGCGACGCCTGAGGCGGGTGCGCCAGGCGCATGCGCACGAGCAACGGCCCCCTCCCTCCGCGCGGACAGCAGCCGCGCCAGCCCCTCTGCGGGGCCCCCGGCCTTTTTTTTTTCCCCCCCCATGATGCCCTGAGAAGAGCCATTTCTCGCGAGATCGCCGTCTATCGCGTCTTCGCGGCAGCCGCCATCTTGGAGGAGCCGGAATCACGTGATCGCTTGCAGCCGTTCGCCTCCGCCTTCCCCTCCCCCACCCACCGGGAACCGGGCCCAGACCGCCAGTCTCGCCTCCGGCCGCCGCCCTGGGGCCGGGCCTGCCCGTAGGGACGTCGCTTTTCGAGGACGGTGGATACACCGGGGTTTTTTTGGGGGGGGATAAGGGTGGGGAGCTCGGTGCCTTCCCCCGGAGCTGGGGAAGGCAGAAACGAGGCGCGGCACGTCACGTGATGTGGGAACGCGGGGAGCGCGCGCCAAAGCCCGGCGGCGGCAGCGGCGGTGCAGGGGGGCGGGTGTGGGGGGGGATGGGCGCGAGGCGGCGGCGGCGGCAGCCGGCCACGTGACTAAGGAGGCCAAGGTGGAGGGGGCTGGGTCACGTGGCGCAGAGCGCGCTCCAGCGGCGGGCGGTGGCTGGCGGTCACGTGGGGAGGGTGCGCCGCGTCGGGTGGGGTGGGAGGCGCGTCGGCGGTCACGTGGTGCGGCGCGGCGGGCGGCCCCAGCCCCCCTCCCCTCCCCCTCCCCTGTGAGAGGGGAGGGAGGGCAAAGATGGCGGCGGTGAGTTAGAAAGCGGCGGGGCCAGCGGCGGAGACTTCCAGGACCGGTCGCGGGAGGACCGAGAACGAGAGAGAGTGAGTCCCGTTCCGCCTTTTCGCCTGGCCGTGGGCCTGTGCGGCCGCCTCCAGGCGCTCCCTGCGCAGTGGGGTCACTGCGGCGCCCCCGGGGGTTCTCTCCCCTCCGTTCCCCGCCGTCGCGCACCGGGGCCCGCGGTCGCGACGCGGGGGGGGGGGGGGGGGGGGGGGGGGGGGGGTTTGGGGGGCGGGGCGCCCGGGCCGCAGGGCGCTCCGCGGCCTTCCCCCCCCCCCCCCCTCGGGGGGGGCCGCGGGGCCCCCC
>JANIJG010022640.1:7332-28955 GCA_024611175.1 Megaceryle torquata | reverse complement strand
CAATATCATACAATATATATAAATATATATATTATTTATATAAATATAAAACTATAAATAATTTTAATCAGATGTGACTGATTTAATACACCTTGTTAGCATTACCTGTTGCTGCTGTGGGCTATCCTTGCAGCTGTACTTTCAGGTCCTTAATGCTTATTCTGTTACTTTCTGTTTTGGTATTATTACATCTAGCCTGATTGTTTAAAAATCTCCAAAATTTTCTGTTCCTGTATTCATACTATTCCTGGTTTTGCACAGTTTATTAAAAGCTCCTATAATATTAGAGGTTAAATGATAAGGCATGTGTTTTTTGCTAAAAGTCATGCCAGAAATCATGTCCAGTACTTTGAACATAGATCTATCTTCTAACAGGGAGCATGACCAGACTAGGAATTTAGAAGTCTACTATCTTTGTGTTAGAAGAAGAATGTTGAGAAGTCATCCAGGCAAAACAGTTAGTAAAGAGCACAACCCATTGTTCAGGTGAGTACTTCATAAAAGCACTCTCTATATGTAAGCTCAGACACTAAAAAAACACTCAAGAAAAATTTGAATTATTTATTTCCACATGTTATCCTTTAAAAGCACTTTAAGATCACTCCAAAACACTCCTGTCAGCACATAGTAATCTCAGAAGGAGGAGATGAAAGACATGCTACTTGGGAGAGGCTTTGGAGAATGGAAGTATAGATAACTATCGTTTAAATGGGCCAGCACTCTCTCTCTCTCTCTAGTTCTTTAGACACTGATAGGACTGAGACACATTTTAATTTTGTGAATAGTTTTGCCTTCAAAATCCCCAGGTCCTGGTGATCACCACATGACGTTGCTCAGCTTCGATTCATACAGAGAACTTATTTGTCCTTAAAATGGGGCTCAGTTGTTCAGTTAGCCTCAAACCTTTCCTCCTGGTTGGATGAGCTAAAGGAGAGTGGATGTCTGCACCCCAAATGGACATGAAGCATGGATCATGCCCCATCTTCTTCCGAGAGAGACAAGACAGGCAGCATCACGGAACCTGAAATGACAAGTTATCTGTGGCACAGGCAGCCCCTTGTTCCCTTGTGACATTTTGAGATTGGCCTCCTTGCTGAGTTACTTAAGACAAATCTCTGAAAAATGTGAAAACAGACCTGCAGTTTTACTCCCCTCTAGGTGTCTCCTGGGATTATGTAATGTTCCCTGTGGATCTGGCAATCATAGAATCATAGAAAAGTAATGAAACACTATGTCAAAGGTGATTCCAAGGGTCATTCTTGCAGATTGTTGTGTTGATGGTCAAGATCTGTGGCAGCATTTATTGGTGTAAGTACAGTCCCTTACCTTGCTTTGGTGCTACCAATGTGTGAGGGCGTGCTCAGGTCTCTGTCATTGAGCTGTCTTCATGGCTTCTTCATTCCTTTTCATCTGCTTTGTGCTAACATTTATTTTCTTCCTTAAGAAGATAAAAGGAGTAGATCAGAGAATTCATTCCTACCATATTTTTAGATGTTTTCTGTCTGTCATTCTAACTAAATAGGAGATGAAAAAGATGAAATTCTGGGAGAGTAAGTTGAGTGTAAATGTTTATTGCTAACAAGTATGAAATTCTACAATTCTAGTTTACAATGATGCATTAACCCTGAGATTATTTTTTTTTTAAATTGGCTTTTTCATAGTGCAGAGAGACTGCTGTCAAAACAATTATTTGTGTGGTGTTTCAAAAATCATAGATGTGATTTACATTCTATTGAAAATCAGGGGGATACATTTAATGTACTGTTGTGCTTTTTAAAATCCCATCAAGGCTGTGGGCTTCTAAGGATGCTAAAGTACTAATTCAGCTACTTTGAACTCCAGCATGGTTTTGAGGTGAATATCTTGCTTGTGCTATGGGAAGGGAAACACATTGATCTGTGTTTACAATCCCCACTGCAGATCTGAAGGCACAACTGATGCTGCTGGTTACACTTAGGTCTTTTTGGTGTTCAAATGGAGTCTGTGGCTGTTTTGCTTTTTCTGTCAGAGCATAGTTTTCTGGTAGGTGATATTATGAAGGTTGCAGGAGAGAATATTGTAAAACTTGGATGGTTTTGCATTGTGATTGAAGCCATCTTTTTTCTTAAGTGGCAGAGCCACTCCAGGAATATAATTGAATAGCTGATAACCTAATTTGGCCTGCTTTTAACTGTCTGAATTTCATATATGGCATTTGGTGCTCTTGGAAATTGGAGAAAATATTTGTAATAAGAATTTGTCATTGGAAAATACTGCTTTGTCAAAATAGGAAAGGTTTATTTTCAGTGTGTTGCCTTGCTCATGAAATATGAGAAAAAAAAACAACTTAGAAATATCTTATTTTAAAAATTTTGTGAAAAAAATCACAATTAGTATCCTCTCATAATTCAATTTGGTGATTAATATGTCTAAAAATAAACTAAAGTCAAATAAACTATTTACAGATTATTGAAAAGAAACGCTTGTCTATTTTGTAACTTTTTTGTATTTTGAAAACTTTTTTACTTTGATTTCAGAATGAGATAAAAATTGTCTCCCTTAGCTCTCCCAGACCTATTAAAATGAGAATGATTCAGTACATAGATAATATCTGAAAGCACTTGAGTTTGTCAATTTACAATATGCAGAAACATAAAGGCTTACAACAAAACAAGAACAGAATATGGATTTCCTAGAAATGCTGTTGACATTTGAAGCAACTCTTCTCCTCCCACCAAGAGCCCTGTGCAAGGCTCTTACATCTCTAAGTCATCATTGCACTGTCATTTTTTAAAGATGACCTTACAAGGATTTCACTTCCCCAGGTTTGCCAGTAGCCTCTGCTGATAGGTTAAATGAGCTTGACTCTTCTGAAATGGAAATATCTGGAAGACAAACCTGAGATATTTATTGCACTTTACTGAACAAAATGTGTATTTCCCCTCTGAAATGAAGCAGTTGAAATTATTGCATGCAGGATGTTTTACAGACTATAACAGATAAATTGTGGAAAAGGCTCTCTCCCTATTTGTTTTAGGAGAACAAATTTTCATTTAAAAGAAAAGCTATAAAGGATTCCAGTTTTGAAGACAAAATTCTCATGAATCCACCTCTTATAGCAAAATTACTTCAGAATAGGCCTTTCTGGGTTTTGATTTGATTTAAAGCCAGCATAATGCAAAAAAGGCAGAGCTATGGATCCACTTTCTCCCTCTTCTACTGTATAACATTTCATCCTCATTGCAGCAATTCCAAATGCTAATTTTGGGCAGTTTGTCATGGTGGCTCCTTTAAGCTGGTTACAGCCATGGGACTCTATGGCTTAATGTTTGAAACCAAAAGTCTGGCGTGCCAGCATGTTGGCTTGCCATTCTCAGGTTGAGACAGACTGTGATCAGGCTGAGATTAATTTAAAAGTGATCCATGGATATTTTAGTATAAATTATCTGATTTATTAATACTTAGGACATCCACTAGACTTAAGTTGCTAAATGACCATTTCCAGCTTGCAAATGCTGTGGAGATTCTGATTTTAATAAAGTAGTAAAGTTTACTTTTAGTAAAGTAGGTATTTGTAATGGATAGAAAGAGGCTGAAGTCAGGAGGCATCATGAAAGGCTGAGTTTTAAAATCAGAGAGGGAGATGAAAAAATGAAATACTGTGGGATTCACTTTCCATACTTCCATATGATAGCTCCTTGACCTATTTTACCATTACATGACAGAGTTATTCTGTGTTAGATAGAAAAGCACATCCTTTGAAAAAAGTCTGAGAAAAGCTTCTTGTAAGTTGCTGTCGTTCTGTTTCTTCACTATATATGAATGGGGCAAAGAAGAGTATAACAAGGAGATTAGCCTGGCAGATGAGAGCAAAGCCTCTGCTGGGCAGAAGAAGGGGTGCAGAGGAGAAGGCTCATGCAGGTCACCCTACCTGTGATCTGCAGCTAATTCTCCTCCATGAGTACCCTGCCAGATCTGCACTCCTCTACTGTGTTACACATCTCTAGCTGAGAAGTGCCACTCACTGCCCATGAATTGTACAGATAGGAATTTTCTGGAAAGTGTACTTTCTGAGAAATGCCAGGAGGAATTCTGACTTCCAGTCTCCTGCCAGGCTTCCTGCTCCTTGGACAGCCCTCCAGAGTAGGATGTTTCCTGCAGAAATGTCTGCATGCTTTCTACAAATTTCAGACTTCAGGGCTCCTGTTCTCCCTGCTGTACAGTGTGGATGCTGTGGTTTTGGTTTTTTGTTTGGTGGTGGGTTTTTTAATTATTATTTTGTTGTTGTTGTTTTTGTTTTAATTTAACAAAAATAATTAGAAATTCCAACATTTTCTATGAAAAAAACAATGTTTGATTGCCATACGTCAGGCATGTTGCATCAGGTCTCCTTCCCGGCAGTTGTGGAGCACTCTAGGAAACAGACATCATCTCCCTGGCCCTGCAACAGCTCCCTCAGGCTTACAGCTTCAGGGGAGGCATCAGCAATGAAATTAATATGCTTAATAAATTTTGAGAAGAGCAACAGGCTCTGCTTGAGTCTCAGCAGGCCAGAGATTGCTTAAGTGTTCTTCTCTGCAGTCAATTTTTGCTCTTGTATGAAAGTCTGTAAATCTTTAATGGCAGCTACGCTCCTCTGCTTTTGCTGCCCAGTTATTTTTCATGTATTTTGGTGTGCCTCTTAATTCCGTGAAATGATTTACATGTGTTAGTTTATGAGATAACAGTTGGAAAGAGAAGCTTTCACTCTGTTACATGGAGCATTTCTTTCTTCCTATGCTCAACAGCATTTGCTGTTTTATAGATGTGTCTGTAGTTCAATCCCCTGGAAAAAAAAAGTGGAGAAAGAAAAACCTTTTAGTAGTCTTAGCACTTGCTCAACCACCTTTGAACACACATCAAAGAAGCAGTTCAAGGGGGAAAGAATAACTATTTTATTTTTGTAGAAGAAGTTTGTAAGGGCATTTTAGTAGTCTGGTAACTGTGGCAACAAGGGAGTATATTTGCTATTTGCTTTCATGTAGATTGAAAAAAAGGAAGTATTCAAATAAAAATGTGGAGTTCTTTCTGTAGACAAAATTATGGAAATTGTGTGAACAGATTTAGAGCTGCTAAAAGTGTTTTAATGCGTTGTATTGCATTGTAACTAGTATCTTCATGCAGTGTTTTCTTATATTGTAGTGGAGTTATCTGGAAACAGTGAAATAATCTGGAATTTTATTGAAAAAAAAAATAGTGTAAATGCAAATGTAAAATATTTTTCTTTGTTCTATGTAATTGAGTATTTATTTTCAAATAATTACTCTTTAAGCTCCCAAGTAATTTCTACCAGGAAATTTAGAGGGATGCCCTGATTAACTTGCACTAGAATACTCTGAAAGATGAAAAAAATAACATTGCTTTTTTATGCTATACTGTGAATAAATATTACAGATTACGGTCAAAACAATTACCCTAAGAATGCCCTAACAGGCATGCTAAATTTGGTCACTTTACTCAGGTTAGATTTTCACTACAGAGCACAGACTTTGATCTGAACAGTTAAAAAGGATCTTGTGGCCAGAAATTATAGTTGAAATGCATGCATAGACAAATGAGAAAAATAATACCAGTGGCTGAAAATTTAGTGGTGTGGCTACAATATTTGTCTTGTTTTTAACTTTTTAGTTAAACCTTTCAGCCATGATTATAGGCAGAAAAAGGATGACAAGGTTTAGGAGAGCTGACTATGTTTTTCAAAATACATTGATTTCTCTCCAATGGCAGGCTGAGAAGTCACTGCAAGAGTATTTTTTGATCCACAGAGGATACTTATGTACTTCCTTCAGGAGAACAAATGTTTGTCTTCCACCCTGTTTGGATATCAATAAAAATAACAGTTAACTTCTGACTACGTGCCCTTTGCAGTATTCAGGTGTTAGCACCATGCTTTCCTAAACAGTACCTTCATCCTTCTGGACCTGATCAGGTAGTACCCATTAGAAAATTGCTCACTGCCTTGTTTCACATTATCAATTTAATTAGCTAATGAGGATCACCTTATAGACCACTCAATATAACCTTCTTCTGGGGCACACTGTCTTTTGCCATTTCTCTCCAGACCTGTTCACTGAGGTCAGACTTTCTCCTGATAAGCAGATTTACTAATACAATTTCTGGTGTTTACAGCCATCTGATTGGTAATAAGTAGACAATTTGGTGCAAAAACTCTCAGGTTCTATCATCACTGTCCCTGAACTAGAAACTTCCTTGGAAATCAACTGATATTTGCTTCTGCTGGGTTTGACCTGCTTGTGAGGGAGCGCTCGTGACTTAAGGTACAGAATGGATGTAGTATGCAATTTGGTTTTCATATGATGTTATTCTCTGGTAGTTGGTACCAGTGAAAGTACCAAGGAATTCATAGCACTGCATGTAGAACCAGATTCAGAACTTTTTTTGATTTGAATGCTCCACTCTCCCAAAGTTATTCTACATTTTTTTTTTTTTTTCATTTGTGTTCAAGCAAAATAATCTACAAAATGCAG
Organism: Megaceryle torquata; assembly: GCA_024611175.1. NCBI lineage: Eukaryota > Metazoa > Chordata > Aves > Coraciiformes > Cerylidae > Megaceryle > Megaceryle torquata. The sequence continues at coordinate 22,449 of JANIJG010022640.1, read as the reverse complement.
CCTAGGCAATTCAGTGTTTCTTGATGGATTTTGTTCTTTAGCTGCTAGGGTGAGATTTTTTTTTTTTTAGTGTGGACCTGCTTGAGGTAAGTGCAGGCAAGAGATTGTAATTATGATACTAAAGGCTTGTTTGGTTGATATTTTTTGTCTTTTGATACTGTACTAGAAAAGGATAAAAGTAATCAATTTAAATGTAGCTATGCAAATAATTTTTAGTGTATATGTGGTTAGAATTCTGTGAATGCAGCTTGTGGAGCCTGAGTGTTGTTTAAAAATGCTGTGATAAGGGAATACAGTTTCTGGTAGTGAAGCCAAACTTCTGTCTCTAATGTTGATGTATTTAATATGCAATGGGAAAAACCCAGTTATCTTATAGAGGTCTATGATAAGGAAGATAATAAGAGCAACTCTGAACTTAATGCTTTCAGCTCAGAAAAAAATGCTTGTGAAGCCAAGTAAGATTATCTGCTAAAGAGACAGGGTGCCTGGTTTTTGGTTGTGGGTCATATGAAAAGATAACAATTGAATGTTAGGTCTACTTAAAAGTCTAACTTTTGCTTTAGTTTTGAAGGTGAAAGCTTCCATTTCGGTATTCTTGCTTAACAGAAGGTATGCTTTAACCTATATAATGTAATCGTAATTTTACTCTATGCGGGAATGTAACAAATCTTAAATAGGAAGATACTGTTTAAATATTTATGGTGTCTAAGTAATGTAGCTGTCTGTGAATTTATCTTCACTTAGAAAATGAGAGGGTGTCTTGGAATTAAGATTTCTGAATATTGTTTTTCTGGTCTGGAATATCTCCTAAAAATCGAATATTTTTTTCCTTTGTTCAAATCTTTGAAGCCAAATCAGGATGGTTTGTCAAAGGTTTGGACTTCTGTTTTGCAATTTGGTTAAATATGCTCTATATACCAGTTTCAATGCACATGCACAATCCACTTCAGAATTTTCACATTTAACCTAAAGGACAAGAAAACAACCCCGCTACTGAGGAAAGCAAAAAAGGAGACTCTTATTTGGCAGGCACAGGTGCTTGCTGTTTGAACTCCTGGTGTAGCTCATTACCTGACTTTCTGCAAATCCAGATACCAGTAAATTAATGTGCTGCTTTTTCTGTCTGAGCTAAAAATCAAAATGTTTTTTAAAAGTGATCCTAGCTAGGACCCAAGAAAGGGCAAAGATCCCCTGTAGCACTGTAGTGATAGCTACAGTCTGCAACATTTTCAGTGTAGTTCTGGAGGAAGATTTGTGCTGTGTTTATCTTACTCAGAATTGGGTTGATTGCAAGGAAGGAGCTATGTTAAAAATGATTGAATAATTTTTTTTTTTTAAATTTTTTAACATTTCTAAAGTATTCCTTTCTTTAAGTTGAATCAAAGATAGGTCAGAAAAGTTGGAGAAAATGTTTAATAAAGATTAGGAAAGTTTAAAGAATGGAGTTCAGTATTTTCGGAGAAGATAATTTTTTGTTATAATTTGTTAATGGAAAATAAGCTTAATTCCTATACAAACTGAGTTCACAATTGCTGGAATACATAACCAGAGTCGGAGAGTAAATAATAATGTAGCCAGCACTGATAACCTTATAGGTGTGTAATAAACCTAATCAGTGAGCTAAGAAGCCATTGCAAACCCATGTGGCTAGAAAAACCCAAATCAATGAGCTAAGATATGTGGCTGAAAAACTGAAATGCTGGTGCAGTGCAGGATAACCATTAGCTTGTGGTAGAGCTAGGGCAGCTGGTTGCGGGGACACAGAAACAGACAGGAGCACTTTTTTGATGGAACTTCCCATAGATTGCTTTTGGGATCATTCATGTTTAATACTTTTATTAATGACCTTGGCAGACTTATGAGTATGCTTATATGATTTGCTGAAGATGCACAGCTAAGGGGGATTGGCAATGAGGCTTGAGATGCCTTACAGGAAGAATTGTATGACCTTGATAATAGTAATAGAAATGAAATTCAGTAGTACAAAGTGAAAGGTCCTTGCTCTGGGGATTACTAGTAAGAATGCCAGTTATCAGCTTGGAGCTAATTTAGCTTTGGGATACAGGCTTTTAACATACAGTAGGGACAGCCAAGCTTTTTAATTCTTAACAGTTGTCATCTTTCACAGGTTTTATGATTACGGAAGAGTTAATACATGTTATGTTTTTAATCGTTTTTCTTGTAACAACTATTAGTTGCATGGTTTATCTGATTTGGGAGTGTATATGTATTTAAGTTTGTAAGCCTGATGGAGTGAATGACACGAAGAACCTATCTCCTTTTATTTGCCTGTGAGACAGGGAGGTTAAATAAAGGGAGAAGCAGCAAGGGAAGAAAATACAGCATTTGTATACTTGATCAGAAGCTCATGTACATATTAGCTGAATATGTTCCCCGCCCCTCAAGATCAGAGTGTTCCTCGAAGAGCTTGAGGAAAGCTTTGAAACTTCAATTTAATGCTCTTGTCCCCAAATGCTTTATTTGCCCAAACAGAGGCGCAGCACTGAAGTGTCAGCGTGGCCCTTGGGTGTGCAGTTTAACTCTCCAGTGTGGGCCCCATGGGCACCACTGCTTTGGGAAATGTCCACCAGCTCCCCTCAGGAAATACCCACAGCAAGGCCTCGCGCTGCTCTCCACACCTGCCCTCTGTGCCACAGGGCTGTTTTTCACAATTTTTTTCCTGACTGCTTGGCAGTGTTTTGCCCTGTCTGAAATAGCTTTTCCCTGAGGTGCCAGTGGTGCCACTGAGGAGGGGGACTCAACAGTGCCCTGTGGTGGGGCTCTGCAGAACCAGCCATGTCCAGCTCAGGGCAGCCCCAGCCTTGCTTCATGCGGGCCCCACAGCTCCCTCCCTGCTGCGAGTGCATGGGTACTGGGGAGAGGGGTATCAAATGTCAAATTCTTGAAATCCATGGTATTGAGGTGTGTACTTTGTACCACTTTTGCCGAAATGCAAGAGAAGACAGAAAGCAGTCTGTGGGTTGGGAAACGCCATTTCCTACCTCAAAGTGCAGGGGACAAATGGCTGATGAGGAGAGTGTGGGTATGCAGCCTGCCAGGGAACAGCTGAGACTTTGTCCTGATGTTGCTGGAGGGGAAAAGACAGCCCAGCTCACATTCAGTGGAAAAATGAAAAAAATAGGTATGTAACTAAAGTTGCAGTAATATGTGTAGTGTTAACGGTATGGCACATTCAGAATTATGGCATTGTTTTGGTTGGAAGAGACCTTGTAAGATCAAGCCCAACTCTTAACCCAACACTGCTGTGTCACCACTAAGCCATGTTCTTCAGTGGCATATCTATGTGTCTTAAATCCCACCTAGGGATGGTGATTCCACCATTTCCCTGGGCAGCATGTTCTAGGGCTTGACAACCCTTTCAGCGAAGAAAGTTTTCCTAATATCCAGCATAAACCTTTCCTGGTACAACTTGAGGCTATTTCCTCTTGTCCTATCACTTGTTACATGGGAGAACAGACTGACCCCCCAGTTCTCTCATCCAATCCTCATAAGACTTGTTCTCTAGACACTTCACCAGCTTTGTTGCCTTTTTTGGACACACTTAAGGACCTTGATGTCTGTCTTGTAGTGAGGGACCCAAAACTAAACACAGTATTTGAGGTGTGAAGAAACCCTCCTCTCCTCCTCCTCCACTACTAGCGGCTCCAACTGCATAGTGAGCTGGTTTGGTGGGCCAACCCCATTGATAAGGTAGAGATCTTTTATCAGGACAAGATAAGGGGTAATGGGTTTAAACTGAAAGGTTGTAGATTTAAATTTGGTGCAAGGAAGATATTTTATAATGAGGATGGTGATACACTGGAACAGGTTGCCCAGAGAAACTGTGGATGCCCCATCACTGTGAGTGTTCAAGGTCAGGTTGGATGTTGCTTTGAGCAAGCTAATGTAGTGGAAGATGTCCCTGCCCACAGCAGGGGGGTTGGACTAGGTGATGTTTAAAAGGTCCCTTCCAACGCAAACCATTCTACAATAACAGATGTGTCAGGAAAAAAAACCACAATGGAGTGGTTATGCTTCAGACTGGTTTAATATATTTGTTAATGGCCTTGACATAAATATTATGAGTGTACTTATAAAATTTGCTGAAGATGCAAACTCAAGAAGCTCTAGAGGAATAAACCTGCTGGCCCAGGAGGCCTTGTTCAGTTTGGGGTGACCTGAAATTAATTTTTCATTTCTGTTGGTCATTGGACTGAAACTCTATTTTTCACACTGTTCTACTAATAGCTTTATTTGTGATGTTCTTTCCTGCCTTTGATACAATGCTGCTAGCAGGAACAGAGAGGAGGGATGAACACAAATGTTTGTCTAGTTCTAGAAGAATGTATAAGGCCAAAAGAAAACAAATGGGGAGAGCGTACGTTCAAGCTACTAAAAAATATACACCATGAAGGGGAAAAAAGATGCCTGTTACGTATTTTGCAGAAGCGTCCACAAGCTGATTTATAGCAGCACAAAATTTTCTGCAGAAGCAAAGGTCAGGTTTCTAATGTGTTTTTAAATACCTTCAAAGAAGCTTACGGCTGTTACTGTAATAATTTCAGATAGCCAGGGGAAATTTGGAAATTACTTAAGTGTAAAATCGTGTAGTGTGGGTGTAATTCCTCACCAACAGTGACCTGTGACTATACTGTTTCTTCTGAGGTATTCTGGTTGGCAAGGGGCACTAAAGCCAAACCCCTATCCTTGGTATTTACTTAAAGGAAGTAAATGAACACATAAATACAGTATTTTGTACCAAAAGAAGTACAGGGATTACTAGTTTCTAGATGACAGAGGCTCCTGTTTGTTGTTGAGTTCAACTCCCTCAACAGTCCAGGATCCACGTGACCATTTAACTATGGTAGATGGACAATAAAGAACTGATTCTATTGAAAATCTTGGTGTGACTGGCAGTAAAGAAAGGGAGGGTTTGCTTGTGGCAGACATTTGGACCCCTGTGAGGTGTTTTGGTTTTTTGCAGTATTTTAACCACTGCAGGCATGACCGGCAGTGAGCAGGTGTAAATCCTAAAAGGGTGGAAAGAGAAATGGAAGAGCAATGAAAGAAAGGGCAGGGAGGTTCAGAACCCCCATAGCAGGTTTGTATTAACACTGTGGTGTGGACCTGTTATTTTGGTAAGCGTCCTTACCGGTGTGATTATGAGCATGGTGTTAAGGTCTGGCTGGGGTTATAATATACTTGATGGCTCTGGGTTTGGGTTTCAGAATACTTCTCACCCTGCATTCATCGGAGCTAGCAAGCAGGATGTATTTTGCTAGACTGCTCTAGGATCAGCAGAGGTGACCTCTCTTGGCTGCCATGATAAGCACTACTTAGTGAGCACCCTAAAATAGTATTACAGCCTGTATAAAATTTCCACTTGGAAAAAAATCTTATGAAGGAAAGGCTTCAGTACTGTGCAACAGATGTATTTTGCTAAGTGTGGGAGCATATCTGATGGCTTTCAAGGTCATTTTTCTTTATTGTACATTTATAGCAGCATGTAGAAATTATTGAATAATGGATATCTGCTTTCTCCAGAGTATGCAGAATTGATTTTTTTGGTGAATTACTGATTGGATTGATTTTATGCTTAAGACAGTATTGGACAATTAAGTGTATAAGTTACTTTGATCACTTAGGTACTTTGTTTGATCTACTGTTGCAAGCTAAAGCTTTAGGCACATTTATCATGACAATTGCAGAATCTGGAAATGGAAAAGACCTCTTAAATCCTCTAGTTCTTCTCTGACTGGACAGGAATTTTGCTACTATATGTTTGTTACTAGTTTCCCACCAGTCCTAGACTTGTCAAGGTATGTGATTTATTTATTTTAATTTTTTTTTTTTTTCCACACAAGATACCAGAAAGTAGCCTCTGTATTAAGCACTTAGGTGAAAATTTCATTGGAGTTGTATCTGCTTCATTTGAGATTAAAGTTCTTCAGTCAGGATGATTTTCCTGATAATTCAGATTCAAGTCTCTGTTATATTTTTGTTTGCTACCTTTTAGGTACTCTGAGAAGCAGGCAAGGGGTGGGGTGGCCTTGAAAGTTATTACTGTTAGTGGGATGGATGGCAAGTTATTTGATTGGGAAAGAATTATACAGATCTTGAAGCAAAAGACGAGAAGCTTGAATCCATAGAAAGGATGGGGAGGGATTCAGAATAGGTTTGTCATAGTGTGAAACGTACTGAAGTATCTGTATTTCCCTGAAAATGAAAAGGGGCAGGAGGTCATCTCCTAGGTGCAGTATCCTACCTTCTCGGGGTGGATTTTGCACTTGTTGATTTCATATGAATAAGTAGATGGCCTCCTGGTCTAAGTTGCTAAATACTTGTTCATTGACCTCCTCTTCTTTCTTTCCTGCTGTTTTTTGCACAGTCATGGTTTTGTATTGTTTTACTGATAGGACCATAACATCCAGCTGCTTTTTTGCCCTCAGTCTGTGCTCCCTCTGTGTTTTTTGTTTGTTTTTTTTTTTTATATCTCATTACTGCAATGTTCAAACATATCACAGTTTTTATTGCTTTTTCCAATCCCCCTATGAATTAGACAAATGCAGTTATTCTTATTTGAGAAGAACGGGACTGAGGCACTTGAAAACTAAAGGCCATAAAATGAAAGATATTTAGGCACCTAAATGTGTAAAGTGCCTAATGCAATTTTTCTAAAGCATCCAAATACATTAAGCATTTAACTCCTGCTGACTGTGGTGGAAGTTAAGTACCTAACTCATCCAGATGTTGCCAGAAAATGTGGATGGCTGCCAATCTGTCTCTCTTCATATTTAGTTAGATAAATATTTGAAAATACAAGTCTAGATGACTTGCTCTATGCTACACAGGGAGACCTCCAACTGATAATCTATTACATTAACATTTTTTCGTCAGCTTTTCAGTTTTATATCAATTGGTTATTCTACTTACAAGATCATTTGTAATACTTTATCCTGAAATATTATAAACATGGTACTTTAGCTATCAAGTTTCTCAGCAATTCAGCAACAGCACCACATTTAGATTGAATCGTGTTTAGATTATATCGCTCCTAAACCAGCTATTTTCTTAATGGCATTTATCAAAGCATTTTTGAAGCTGTTATGTCTAAATGGAGAGTATACTTTTTCAGTTAGTAGCTGAGTAGGTAGGAAGGAGATTGTGTACTTAGGCTTCTGGATAGAAGCTATGTTTCATATTTCATTTTTTAAAATCTTAATGACATTTGATAAAGTGATAAAATATAACAACTGCATTTTACACTCCTGAATTAAAATGCTTAAGTCTGGGATGCTGCATTGCTGTATCTGTATTGCAAGGTTTCTGGAAGCCTTCAGAGCCACATATATGACATGTATCTGAAAGCTGTGTGAAGCTCCTGGTGGGGTCCCCTATGCATTTGTGTACTCCAGCAGCAGCTCCATGTACTCTTCAGCCATCCTCCATCAAGAGCCTTTCCTGCCTCAAGGTAGAGCAGGAATGAGAAGCAGACCCAGACACTGGGCACGTCTGTTCTCTGGACTGTACTTGCATTTCGGAGGTTGACATCTGACCCTACTGGACCAGCTCACCCAAATGCATGTGTTCAACCCTCAAACACCATGACTGCAACAAATTAATGCCTGTCACCAGTTTCCTGTTTTCACCTCCATGCTGAGGCATGGCCTCAGTTTTAGACCAAGATCTGTCTTGAGCCTTAAAATCTTTAACCCCATGTGTGCCCCCAGAGCAACTGAAAAGCACCTGGCAGAGACCAAGCTGGCTTCTGGCCATGGCTGTGATGGCCTGAAATGAAGCATTGAGATGTGCCTGAGTCATGGCTAGACTGTCGGATTCTGGGGTGAGGGCTCCAGGCAGAAGAGGGACAATGTCAGGAAATGGCTCTTGCGCTTGCTCTCTCTAAATTACCACCAAAAACTTGCTGGTTTGGGTTTCTACAGTAGTATTTATAAAACATTAGCTGTATCAAGTAGCAGATATGTTCCGCTGTAAGGGCTTCACCTTCAGGTGGTTAAGGGGCTAAAAAGCAATTGCAGGTGTTATGTCAATGCCATTTAATGGTAGCTTTAGTTTGACTGAAGTCCATTCTCTGGTGGCTGGGAGCAGAGAGCTATGCCTGTCTCTTTTGCTGCAGATACTGGCCCCTGTGCACCCAAAGAGGATTGTTTGGTGCTGGCTTTCTGATCTATCACAAAGATAATGCATTTAAAAGCTACCTGCACTGTAGCTCCTTTTGTTGAAAAGATGAGTTCTCTTGAGAGATTTGTGAGGGTGCTTTGATTTTTATTTCATATTAAAACATTTATTTTTTTTCTTTCCTTTTCTGTATCACACTTGAAAAAGCACTTGTGTTGAAAGATTAAAGGGACTACAACTTGCTAAAAGAAGCACCAAGTCACTTTATCAAGTAATAATTTGATTTCCAAGTGGCTAAAACATCACTGAAGGAAAAATTTATAGCAGCAAGCAATACTCTGCCATTGAATTCAGACCTATCTATAGCCTAAAGCATTAAAATTGCAATAACCCCCCCTTCATTTTAAAGAAATAATTATTCTTCCACTTGCCAATTAATAGAATATCACTGTATTTTTTACTGAGAAAATTGAATTCTAAACTACTGGAAGTAGTTAACACTGTATTTGATTTTAACCATCTATTAGGACATGATAAAAAAAAATCAATCTTAAAAAGATTTTTGTGGGTAGCCCCTTCATATTGAACTGAAGTCACACTTCAACTTGAAATAGCTAAAATCTATTCTGGCAGTGGGCTGCTTTCGTAGTTTTATATGGATAGAAGTTAGGAAAATTTTTTTCATATGATTGAATAACTTTTTCATGACTTCTGCTGCTGGAACAAAACTGAAGCTCTTTTAGTCAAATTTTTAAGATGAGCTATTTCTGAAATAAAGAAAAGCCAAACTGTACAGACTGACTGTACCTCCTGGTGGCAGTACAGTGCAGTTCAGCTTTCCTGGCTACTGGAAGCAGATGGCTGTAACTCAAGTGAATCCTAGATCACAGAGAGTACATTTTGCTGCATGAAACTCAGATTTTTCCCAACTCTGAAAACTATCAGCACCGCTTTGGATAGAACAAATAAGTGTCTTTTCTGATTTGCATGTGACATTAATATTTAATATTTTCATGAGTATAAAGATAACAACTTCATTCTTTTGTCTTTTGGAATCAAGTCTTGTTTTATTATAAAACATGGCATATGCGTGTGACATCATAATCTACATTAAATGTATCTTGGCACTATATGTTGCTGTAAACCAACACCTATGGTGATGAAAGTAGTTGCTCACAAATATTTAGTTGCAGTTATGCTGCCATTTTACTCTGACATAGCTCAGAACAACCCTATACCCCTCCCAGAGGAGGGAGGGTCCACAGGGTCATCCAGTTAGACCAGGGCACAGTTTTCTAGAAGACTGAACTGTCAAAAAATTCCAGCTTTCTACTGCGGTGGGAGAGGGTAGAGATGTCTCTTGGCAGCAATGGAAGAGTTCTTTTCTATGGTGAAAGGCTGATGCCATGCCATCATGGGCCCAGAGAGCCCCATGGTGTGAGATGTGGCTGCTGCCCTCGGGATAGAAGACATGCTCCTCCAAAAGGCAGGTTTTAGGAATGAAATAAGGATCTTACTTTGCTGTGCTGATGGAGCCCAGGTTTAACTGTGGAATGAAAAGATTTCACTGGACAACAGCTGGGAGGCTTTCAGCAAATGTGGACATGAATGCACCAAGAGCTTGCTCTGGAATGTATTTCAAATTTACAATTTCACTTTGTCATAGAGGTGTGTTAAATGCGTTATTTTATTCTTATTTCTCTGAATATAAAACTGTCATTTCATGCCCAGTGACTGACACTTTTCTGGAAGTCCGTAAGTTGTTTCAAGGTACTGTTGCATATCATCTACAAACCTAAAACACTTTATGCTTACTATTTCACTGTTCCAATATACTTGCCCAGTGAAATATTAAAATTTTTCCACTAATTCAGTTGATCTTTAATTTTATTAATAAGAAACTTGATGTGAAAGACAGGCAAGATGCTTTATTTTTTTTTTCCTCGATTTGTGTGGCGGACTGCCTTCATAGCTTTTTAGATATACTGCAAGTAAAGCAACACAAAAACTTTGTTCTATAAAAATAAGTTGCATACATGGAAGTGTAACTGTGCTACTATGGCAGATAAACACTAAAATTTTACTGAACTATCCAGTACTTTTTGGAAATAAGTCAACTGTTTTCTGTGGAAGAAAATACATATGGGGAGACTATTTTGTTGTTATTTCCATTATTAACTGAGATTTTCAGCTGAAATGTGTATTTTGTGAAAGGGGCTGTTATTTGAGGCATACCTAATGTGGTAGAAGTTTGGCTTCTCTAATCATGACTTCAGTTGTTAGGGGTGGCTAAGGTGGTGGTTGCCACATCTGTAACACTTCTCTTCCAGAGCAAGTTTTCAACTGTTTAAAGAGTCCCTATCTGAAAAAGTAAAACCTTCTATATCTGAAGTATATCTGGGGATGGGAAGTATTTGCTATTCTTCAACTGATCAGTGTTTGTTGTAAGTTCGTAGAGTTTCTGTTGACTGCTCAGCCGTGTCTCTTATCTTCTTGCCTTGAAGAGGGAAGAAAAGAAAGGAGCTATTTTTCTCTTAGGAGTGCAGCACTGAGTTTCTCTGTATGGCAGCTCTTACAGACAGTGAGATGGTTGTTTTGCAAAGAAATGGTTCAATGCATTCTGGTGAGAGGTGCTGGACCAGGTTTGGTAACTAACTGCTGTTGAGTATTTTTTCCTATCTCAAACGTTGTGCTGGGGCTCCTGTTGGATCAGTAGGTGAAAGGTGCAAAAGTCATTAGTGGCCCTCACCTGTCTCTTAGTTTGTCTCATGTATGGTGTTAGATGTCAGATGGATTTGTTTTGTTGATTTATATCAGTTAAATTATGAAACATACTGCCAGTGGAGGAAAAAAAGCATTCAGTTAAAATATGTATGTGTTATTCTGTGAGAGTAGTTTTATCATAAGCTGACTGAGCTATCCAGATGGGGAAAAATTGCCCGGTGGCTGGTTTGCTAATGTACCTTCCTTGAAAGGCTGTTGGAATGTTGTGACCTGTTGCTGTTGGCCAGCCTGTTTGGCCATGTAGCAGGAAAAAAAAAAAGGTAAGGGAAAAAACCAAAAGCATTTCACGTAACTTTGAAGAGTCCCTTTATTCCCTAAAATTGAGAGGACAACAGGTTTGTCTCAGTATTTCTGAGTAAATAAACACCCAGCTGTTTGCATTTCTTTAGCAGATTAATCCTGCTACATCAAAATGCTTTTAAGCTATGTTAATATGTGGTGTGAAAACTACTGTCACTTTGTCACTTATATGTTTCAGAAGATTAGAGACTGAGGATTAACTCTTCCAGGGCTCTGCTGAGTATCTCCAAGGTGGTAAAATCTCATATTAGCTCGGGAATTATTTTTAGCCCTCCTGGAAGGTGAGGGGCATATTCCCAAATATTCACATACCACTTCTGTGGACAGGGTTGGATTGAGAGGCAGCCAGAATACCTGCAGCTCCATCTAACTGTGAGAGCTCAGACAATTAAAGTAGGAAAATTTCCATGTGTACCAGCAATGGGCTCTGTCATTGCAAAAACATAAATGTAGATACTGCCTTGGACATTTGATACAATGGTTGTGGTTGTCATGAGGCATTTTTTTTCTTTCAACTTGTATTACTGGATTTTGGGTCAGAGAGACAGGGTCTTCTCCAGTTAAAAGAGTACCTTTATTTGCAAATGACCAGAAATAATCCCTTTCCTCTGTGTGTCTGATACTGTGGCAGTAGTTTTACATAGCGTGTTGAGTCTTTAACATCTAGAGTTACATTTGTATTTCCGTGGCAATATATCTCTGTATCCATGACCTGAGCTTATGAAGTGTATATCAAAGTTTCTTTTCTGCTTTGCAAAGCCTTTTTGCTTTTTAAAATGTTTCTTCTCATTATATGTTTTCTAATACTGCTGATTGTATCTTGCCAACTTTCAATCAGTTGTCCTCATACTCACTTTTCGTCATGTCTCATCATCACATTCTTTGTCATCTTGTCTTCACTTGAAGTATATATTTATCTACTGCTTAAATTCTTCAGAGGTGTGAATGACTGTAGAGCCCTCCTGTCACTTCTAGAATGACACATCTTTGGCCAACCTTTCAGATATGTTTAGGCTGCCTTAGATGGGATGGAGGATTACCCCTTCCCCCCAGTACACACTGATTTGTTTTTTTTATCTCTGAAGCCAGTTACTCATCTCCTTCCTGTAGTTGTCGCAGATCACTTCCAGACACAAACTTCTGTATAGAAATTATAGCTTTGACTGCATCTAAAATCTCTTGGTGTTATCAGCACACTGTGTTCACAGGGAGATGCAGTATAGTAAAGTAAAGATGCAGTAAAATGACAATTCTAGTGACTAGAGTAATAAAATAACATTCCTGAGGGCAAATATTTGTGAGTCTTCTTTGGGCTGTGGGATTTTGTGTCTTAGTCAAAATTATAAAACACTGAAGTAACTACGTTGTGAAGGTGATTCACACAGAGCATCTCAAATCTGAAGATACTTCTCCCTGGCTTTCCCTTTTGATTTCATGCTGATACTGCCCTGTGTAATTCTTTCAAAAGAGGTGATGGTGCTGGTGCCATTTTTCCTTCTTTTGTCCCGTGAAAATCCCCACTTGCACTCCTCCTTTTCTTTCACTTTTCTCTGTATTCCCTCATTTGATCTGTCTAGTCCCTGTATCTCTTCTCCCTCTTATTCTCTCATTCCCTTTGTAATGCTTCTAATACCCTCCTGTCACTTCTGGTAGGTGGTGTCCTACAGGGTGATGTCCTTGTGCATGTTTCCTCTGCAGGGCTCAGATTTGCCTTTTTCCCCTCCACCTGTTCTATGGCACTATCAAAAAGATGCAGGAAGCTCTCTGGAAACCTATTTTGGACATCCTAATAATCTCTGAAAAACTTGACATCAACAAGAAAGCAGAGGGTAAAACAAAGGCATGATCATTAAAATACTAAACAAGTAGTGAATTGGAGAAATGAGCTCTAAAGTGCTGCAATTAATTTGAATTCCTCTTTACCTTGATGTACAAAAATGTATTTAGAAGGAACTGTTTGAAGATGCATGTAATATTTAATGATATGCACTTACTCCTTGTGAAAGTTAATTATCAGAGCGGCTATTATAGCCAAGAACAACATATGTTTCCTCTGGAGTGCCTTTCTGAACTCATCTAAACATTTTTATTCTGAGAAAGTTATGCTGGGAAGTCTGTCTGGTGTGTGATGTTTCCAGAGAATTGTAGGTTAATCTTCCCTTGCTCAGAAGGTACCCACTGCTGTTGGGTGTCCATTATTAGGGTTTATCACCTTCATTTGTATGGGGCCACTTTCTTCATCCCTTCTCAATTTGGTAATTGAGTAGGGTGATTTAGTAATGATCCTTGCTAGCATGTGATGATCATCAAAGCACTTTTGGTATCAAAATGGTTCCTTTCTAAGCTTTAGATATTCTTACTTTTTTTGCTGATACTTTCTTGATGTGCCATGTATACTTCAAATGAAAACAAGAAATGAGTTTGTTTTCAAGGAAAAAAGTCTTAATGGTTGCACTGGTTGATGCTGGTTCTTATTGATGCCTGAAAGTAGATGTCTTAGTCCTGAGCATCACAGAAGTGCTTCCTAGGCACAAAGATGTGAATGTGGAGTTTGTAGGAGTAACTTTCTGTGTAGCTATGCCCCCTCCCCTATCCCAGTCACACCAAATATACCGGTATTAGCTTGCAGTGAGGCCAGTGAATATAGGATAGGCATTTATATCTTTGTTACCACTTTTTCAGGGGGAGGAAAGCGTGCTATTTAATTACAATACCTTTTCCGTGGGGTTGTAATCATCTGTGGAAGTTTGGCTTGCAAGTTGAATTCTATTAGGAAAAACTATGTTACCTGAAAACTTTTCATTATTTGTCTAGAACTTCACTGGCTTCATCCTTATTAAAATATAACAGATTTTTCCCACAAAGTGACCCTCTGGGATAATTATGAAGTGAAAAAGGGCTCACAAGTTTCAGATGACCAAACCATCAAAGTAATTTTAAAGGAAAGAAATACCCAGTCTTTACTTACACTGACTGAACTATAAATTTGCTACTAAATTATAGTTTTCTGTAGGAATTAATTTCCTTATAAACTCTGATTCAGATCCTGCTCTACGGACTTCTAATGGTGACTGGTTTTACCTTGTGAATGAGAATCTGTTTGTAAATGAAATTTGGTTGCCAGCAGCAGTGCATTCCTGTTGAGATATTTGCTGCAAAGTTATGCTTTCAGCAGTTTCTGCAGTTACTTGCATCAGCTCAGTAAAATGAGATGTTCTGAATTTAATTAGATCAAATATTTGTTGTGAATATAACGCTTGGAATCAAGTAGTAAATGAAGCTTCCGTAGACACGTACTGTTGAAGGATGTTGTCATTTATTCAGTTTATAAATCAGCCCTGGTTTGTGCTGCTGAATGTAATCCAAACATTGGCATAGAAAAATAATGATAACATACATCATTGCTGCATAATTTTAAGGCATTTTATAGCCTGGAAAATGTGGTGGCTTCTATAAAAGTGACAAATGACACAACACTGTAATAAATAGCCATAGTGTATGCATTGTGAATTGGAGTTGAGATTCAAATGGAAATTCTTTCTCAGCAAATTGGATATGAATTCAATCTCACAACCTCTCTACACAAATTATTGATTTCAATATATTTTTTCTGTGTTCTAATCAAAGATGGCATGCACATTCTGTTATAAATACAGTAAAACTCATATTTAAAAGGTAGATGAAATCTGTTACTATGAAAATAATATATTAAAATGTATCTTATGTGCATATCTCAACAATAGGACAAAATTTCTTGACTTCATTGAGTGACTGATTCACTGTCTGTTTAGAATGTTTGACTCTTACTGAGTTTGAGTGATTCAGGTATGTGCTGCATCGTTGTAATCAAATGCAATCAAATCTTAGTGGAAAAAATTGTAATTACATTTTCAC
>JANIJG010022639.1:0-16184 GCA_024611175.1 Megaceryle torquata | reverse complement strand
GGCTGCTGGCTTCAGACAGTGCAGTTAGAAGAACTGAGCTGAAAAGTAAAATCACTGAACAGAATTAGTTCTGTTTTCACTCAAGCCAGGACAGGCAGTGATTAACTGCCAAAACAGTGACCCTGAGATAGGGTGGAGGAATCCCCCTCCCCAGAAATAGTGAATTTTGGCTGGAGAAGACCCCAAACAACCAAGAGTTGGCCCTCCTTGAGCAGGACGTTAGACTTGAGCCCTCCCGAGATACTCCCAACCTCAACATTTCTGGGAAGAGACTTGGCATGGGCAACAGATACCAAAGCAAGACTGGAGGAACATCTCAATACCTCCTCCCACCCAGAGGTTTATCTTATCAAGCAGCCATAGTATCAGTGCTGTCCTTATGCCATCACACACCGTGCAGGACAAGCCCAGCCTGGGGGCAGCAAGGCAACCTCAAAAAGTTTATTTAAGCATCATTATGTAACTAGAGCAGCCCTAAGCCCATCCCAGGTATCAGTGTGAGCAGTCTACCAGCTGTGTTCCTGGTACATTTGCCTTGAGGTCTCCTCCCATCCAAGAAAACAACTGAGTTTTACAAAAAGCACGTTAGTAACACAAGAAGTTACAGGGGAAGGTACCACTTCCACCAAGGGAAGAAGCAGATCTTTTTGCTTTTTTTTTAAATTAAAAATAACAAAAAAATAACAACCAAAGAACAAAAAAAGGAAGCAAGTGCAAAGGAAAAGTGATAAACTTTGGCCTTTGCATTTCACTAGTCTAGGGTGGGCAAAAATGCTCATATCTTGACTTTGAGCTGCCACATCTCTTCCATATCAAAGCACAGGCTTTTCTGTGCCTACAGAAAAGGCACTTGATTGGAAAAGCCAAGCTGAAAACATCCCTGGAAGGTCTAAGGCAGGTAAGTTTTATCTGAGTGTGTCAGTAGTGCTTGGAGTCACTAAAGAGGAGTCCTACTCTCACAGGTGTCAGTGACCAGCCATGATCCTGCTACACAGGATCCTGAGCAATGGAAAAAAAATGCCCGTCACACTGGGCAAAGAGGCCAGGCTACTGCTTTGTGCCACTGATGTCAGTGGCTAGTAGCTCAACTTTTCCAAACTGTATCTCACTTGTTTATGGCCAAGGACCAGAAAGACATCCCCCAGGCT
Source organism: Megaceryle torquata (assembly GCA_024611175.1). Classification (NCBI taxonomy): domain Eukaryota; kingdom Metazoa; phylum Chordata; class Aves; order Coraciiformes; family Cerylidae; genus Megaceryle; species Megaceryle torquata. The sequence continues at coordinate 15,036 of JANIJG010022639.1, read as the reverse complement.
TATCAGCCTCTCTTTAAAGCTTAGCTATTTAAAGCACATTGTGTTATTCACCCCAGAATGGGTTGGTACCTGGGAAAAACAGATGAATGCTCCACCTTGCTTTTGCATACCTCCTATGCACCTGGATTTCCAATCTTAGTGTCACTAAGCTTTTTGACAGTTCTATAGGGCTTGACCATTTCTAACTGGTTTATAAGGTAACACACCCTTTAAGGAAAGGATGCTTCATTTAAGCTCTTACAGAACAAGCAACAATGGCTATTTAGCTGACACTAGCAGGTCTTTGACCACAGCATCTAAGCATGGCCAACAAGCCCTTAAGTAATGCCAGCCTGGCCCTCCTCATCTACTGCAGCACAAGGGACAAACACAAGGCTTCCAGCTTCATTTTGTTTTTTACTGGAGTTGAGCCATCTCAATTTTGCTCCAAGAATGGCCTTTTGGAGAGAAGGAGGATGCTTTGAGAGGAACACACAGCCACACAAGTGTGAAATAGATAGCACTCACTTTGTGGATCCAGAGAGAATGAGGATTGACATGGCCACAGTGGACAGCAATCACCCAGCCTTCCCCCACTGCTAATCCAGCAGAGGATAACAACCCTGAGAGGAACCTGCTGGAGAAGAGGCCAAGGTCCAAAGTTACTAATTTACCCCCAAAGCTGCAGTAGTATTTGCTTTCTAGGGTGGTTTTCCACTGCACCCCCATAAGCCGTTCAAAGGGCTGTAGCTGCTCTTACCAATGCAGCTCCTTTCTCTCACATGGTGCATGAGTTTTTTTTTCCCTCTAGGAAATACTTCAAAATATTTATTGGATCAATGAAAGCACAGTGCTCATCTAATTGCATCTTGTGTGTTTTTTCTCCCTTAAAGATGGGACAAACTCTCCCCTAGATTTAGTGGTGAATATTAACTTTAAACTTGTGAAAGCCAGAAAGCATTTAGCTGCGTGGGTAGAGAAACATCTCCATCCCCTGAGACCAAACTGATTACTTCTGGTTTAGAGGTACAAATCCAATGCAGAGGTCAAGGCAGGCTAGGCAGCTCCTGCCTGTTGCTTGTGCAGCTGATAATTCATCAACCTTTGCCAGAAAAATTAAATTTTGCCACCATTCAGATGGATTTGGATCCCTGTTTTCTTGGTGTCAGTTGCCTCATTAAAACAAACGTAAGCACTTGAGGCTTGGAAAGGCAGCTCAGTGTGTGTTTCACAAGCTGTCACGTCCCAGTCAAGTCATGGAGCACACTCCAGTGCAAGCGTGAGACAAACCAGCACTGGCTACACCCATGCATTTTCCCCTCTTACATCTGTCATGACTCTGCTATCAAGCAGAGATTCAATCTTTCTGGCTTAGTTTTGCATACAAGCCCTGAGGGACCAGGCACAAATGGTTTTTTGAAGGTCTGGAGGAAGCCTCTCCGCTTGAAAGGCTTGATAGGAAATCCTTTGCTAATACCCAAGCATATGTAGACCCCATTATAGAGAATGGTTGTCTCTGAGCTCTGCACATAATCTCACAGCAGAAGCGCATCTTGGATGAGTTGCTAAAAGCCTCCAAGTCACCAATACTCAGAAAAAAAAAAATCCCTTCCAATTTTAATGAAAAGCAACTCAAGTACCTGACTTCCAACCAAAATAGCAACAATTTAAACACAAGAACAAGTGGCTGTAAATGGAACACACAGGAAGCACCTCCAAGAGCTTTGGTCTGTAGTGACTTCACATCAGCCCTGAGATGCCAGAAGTTTTTGCTGCCAAATGCAACAGCTTGCTTACACCTGAGATTCACTGGCATGTAGTCAAACTGTTGCCAGGTACACAGTGATCTCTTTTTTGTCCTCTGAAAAGCAGCAATCAGGCAAACACAAGCACTTTCTTCTAGCCATCCCTTTCTGTTCCATACCCAGTGTGAGCAGACTGGAAAAGATTTAGCCTGATGACAGAGCTGTCACCCCACGCAGGCACAGCTCCAGCAAGATTGGTACTGCTCCCCAGCACACTCACATCCTACCATAGTTTGGTCCAGCCCCAAGCCAGCACCATCCTGTCCCAGCACTATATCTGGGACTGGAGAGTTTAGTTTCTGCTATGGATAAAGTGAGCTGAGACAGAGCCAAGTGAAGCAAGTAGGGGAAAGAAAGTATGGCCCCAAATGAGATGTCCTCTCCCAGACTAAGGTTTAGGGAAGATTAAAGTATACTTTGCTCACACAGAGGTGAATTTCACCCCTCCAATGTGAAACCTGTTTTTTAATCCAGCATCTTCCCCTCCCTCCTTCCTCCTCCTGCCCTGACATTCACTCCCTCCCTCAACATTTTTCCATTTTGATTGTTTGGGCAATTGCATAATTTTCTCCTCTCCTGGAGGCAAAAGGACACAAAATACTCTGAAGTGTAAAATTCTGAGATCTTTCCCTTTCTCCCAGTGAATCCCTGAGCCAAGCCCTGAGCTGCCTGTTTTGGTGCTGTCACTACCTTGGGTTTCCCCACCAAGACAATTCAGACACTGAAAAGGGCAGCACAGCTCCACTACATCAAGGTGATCAGATTAGATCTAATCTGATTTCTTAGCACAATTAAGGTTCTCATTCAGTCTTCTCCCCAGACTCTAGAGGAGGTAAGAAAGATCCAAAGCACTTGACAACTCTGAAGAGGAATTAAAATTTCACCTCAGTCACTGCAGTCAGGAAGAGTGTCAGCAATTCCCATTTCAACTAGAAAACTGGTGGTTTGGTGGGGTTTTTTTTATATACAAAAGAAAAAGGCACAAAATACCCTTATGAAACTCTTTCATTAGTCAACACCCCAGGCCCTACAACAACTGCAGGAGCCATAAAAAAATGAAAGCTTCCAACTGCACCAACTGAGCACAACAAGGTAATGTGAAAGGCACCATCTCAGAATTCAAAGTCCTCGTTGGTCATGTCGATTGCCCAGGCAAACTTCTCCCTCTGCGTCTTGTTGTAGATCTTCTCAATAGGCACACCAAACTTCTTGCACCTGTACAGACCACAAGACAGCAGAGGGGATGTTCTACTTCCCACAGTGGTTCTCTCTGCTCAGGGTGCAGAGTCTTCCACTCAGGCAAACTCCATAGCCCCAGGCTCCTTAACAAATTAACTTTGTGCCACTGTTGATCAAGACATGGAAAGTGACCCCTTCTTGCCCTAAACCCTGAAGGAGCATCCTTGTGACCATGAGCCAGCAGTGTGCTCTTGTGGCCAGGAAGGCCTATGGTGTAGTGGGAGTGAACTACGTAAGAAGAGGGGGCCAGCAGGTTGTGGGAGGTTCTCCTTCCCCTCTACTCTGCCCTAATGAGGCCACATCTGGAAAACTGCAGCCAGTTCAGGGCTCCCCCATTCAAGAGAGACAAGGAACTGCCAGAGAGTCCAGTGGAGGCTACAAAGATGCTGAGGGGACTGGAGCAGCATCCAGTGCAGAGCCACGAAGATAATCAAGGGAGTGGAACATCTCCCTTATGAGGAAATGCTGAAGGAGCTGGGTCTCTTTAGCTTGGAGGAGACTGAGGGGTGACCTCATTACCATTTATAAAATATATAAAGGGTGAGTGTCAGGAGGATGGAGCCAGGCTTTGCTCAGTGATGTTCAGTGAAAGGACAAAGGGCAATGGATGTAAACTGGAACATAGTAGGTTCCACAAAAACATCAGGAAAAACTTCTTCACAGTGAGGGTGACAGAGCACTCAAACAGGCTGCCCAGAGAAGTTCTGGAGTCTCCTTCTCTAGAGACTTTCAAAACCTGCCTGGATGCGTTCCTGAGCGACCTGCTCTAGGTGATCCTGCTCTGGCAGGGGGGTTGGACTAGATGATATTTCAAGGTCCCTTCCAACCCTTAATATTCTGTGATTCATTGATCTCTGTGCCAAGGAAAGGCTGAGAACCCTGGGGCTGTTTTACCTGGAGTAAACTGTGAGGGGATCTGATCAATGCTGAACCATACATAGTTAAAGGGCAGGGGTCAAGAGAATGGGACCAGACTCTTGTCAGTGGTGCACAGCGAGGCAAGCCTTGCACAGGGGCACAAACCCACTAAACCCAGGAAGTTCCATCTAAACAGGTGGAAAAAGAACTTTGCTGTGAAGGCATCAGAGCCTGTCCCAGGCTGCCCAGAGAGGTTGTGGAGTCTGTCTCTGTAGAGATTCCAAACCAACCTGGACAATGCAATCCTGGGCCCCCTGCTCTGGGTGACCCTGCTGGGACAGAGGGCTTGGACTGGGTGATTTCCAGAGCTCCCTTCCAACCCCTCCCATTCTGTGATCCTGCAGTAATCCTTAGCTTTGGATTTTGCTGGCCTCCCTAAACACTTCCATTGCTTAGGTAGGTTCCTCTGATCAGAAACAAAGTTTATTCCTTTCCCCCAAACACTCAGACATGTTTACCCCCCTCCCCAGGCAGTGCTAGGTGATCCACACATCTAAATGACCATTTGCCCCATAACACACCCAAGACTTACCAAGCAATGCTAATCCTGGGGTCAAGGTAATTGAGCTTGGATGTGCCCAGAGCTATCTGCTTATTCTCCTCCTTATCTGTGGCCTGGACATTCAGCCTAGCCAGCTGCTCTTCCAGACGCTTCAACAGCTTCTTTTTCTTCTCCACATTGCTGAGGGAAGAGCAACACAGACAGCATGTGAAAGGGGAAGCAGCAGCAGATGTGAAATACAGAGCAGTTTTGGTCTGCTGCTGCCTGGGAGCACAATGGGAAGCCAACAATCTTAAGGTGAGCATAGGGGCTGCTCTGGCCTGAAGTCCTGGGCTCAAGCCTTATAGAAATACTCCAGAATGGCAAAGTGGAAGATGCCATTGAGCCCTAACCCATTTCCCAAGGACACTGACCTGATAAGACACTTTTTTTAAAAAAGAGATTTATTACCACTAAAGCAGGGTAAGCAAAAAAACCATCACTCCACAAAGACCATCTCTCTCAAATCCAGCCTCCATGAGCACCAATCATCTCTGACAACCTGTTAGGCATCTCACCAACACAGGACATGAACAGGAGACAGGAAAACCCTACAGTAAAACTTTATAACCCTTGTTTCTCTCCTCCAGCCTCTTCCCGTCTCTGAGCAGGAAGTCACATTTGGGCTCTGGGTTAGGGTTCAGCAAACTTGGACAGATCCCATGCAGTGACTACTGCAGAGATCAGAGAGGCCACAATCCACCACTCAAGTGTCCCACAAGAACACTCATCAAGGCGAGTCTGTGTAATCCCAGCTCCAGCCTCAAGCTAGGCACCCTTTGCACTATGGCATTCATAGGATATCTCCAATCCAGCAGCTCGGACTAAAGTCTCAGTGTTCAGTGAGGTAACCCCTATCACAAAGTGCTTCCTGAAGGAGGTCTGTAATTCTCCTGTTGCAAGAAACCATCCACAAGATCTCCACCCATCTGCTGGTGCTGTTCCATCCATAGAACAAGAGGTACCTGATACCAGACATGGGCATTTCTGTTCTGATGAGATGCATGTAGGATGTCAGACCACCCCTATTTGCAGGCCCTCTGCACAGAGATCCTGCTGCAAAAAGGGAAATGTAAGGAAGAGTCACTCACACTTCTGCTTTGGCATCTTTTGTGTCTTCAAACTCCTCCTCAGCTTTTTTCAGCTCTTGCTGGGCTTTCTCCACCTCTTGTTTCTTGGCATCAATCTGTGAAGGTAAATACAAAGTTAGCCCATGCTCCTGCCCTCCCTGCAAGTTTCAGCTGCCTCCATTTTTCCTTTGCCACATTTTACCTCCATTTCTCACCAGCCCTACTCCAGAGCCAACAGCTTGCCCCTCTACAGCATCTGCTGGAGCTCAAGCATTTCTCAGTATCTTGCAAAAAGATCCTCACAGCACAGATGCCAGAAACACTCGCAGCTCTTATCTGTTCATCTTATGCAACTGCCCAAGGCTGACTGGCTCGTGACAGTATTGAGGACAAAAGTGGTAGTCTAAGGTATTTCCATAGCAGACCTATGAAATTTCAGCTGCTCCTCCTCCAAACAGCTAAATGGGAAAAACAATTTCCCTGGTCCCGAACCAACTGTGTCAAAGCTGGGCCATCACAAAAGGCACCCCCTCTTGGTTTGAGGGCACCAAGGGATGAAAAATAAACTCTGTGTCAAGTGTGCTTCATGCAGCACTTCAGCTTCCCCCATCGCTCTTCGCCCTTGGGTTGCTGGTATCTCTGCACTTAGAAAAGCCACTATTCCTGTTACAGTCCTGCCACACTTGATCTATGTTTAAGTTATTCACCTTTCTCCCTATATCCCAACTGCCCCCACCCAAAAAAAAATTAAATAAAAATCAAAGGTGAGATCATATCTGTGGGCTCAGTTTGGTGGGTCTCACCTTCATCTGAAGGATTTGCATTGACTTCTCAAAGGTTTTTGGTATAGACCTCTGATGATTGCACAGGATGGCCACAGCTCGGTTAGCTCGATTGTAGGAGAGGAGCTTTCCAGCAACACTGTCTTCAGCTGGAAATAAATAGAAGCATCACCATATCTGCTTTCTGGAAACTAGAGGGAAGGTGGGGAACAGAGAAGAACAGCAAGTTGCTTGCCTTTCCCTTCCTTTCTCAAGGGAGGGCAATGCAGGCTGGGGAAATGGCAAAGGACACTTGAGCATCACTGAATCTGATGCTTGGGTATCCAAGGTAGGAAAAAAAAATAACACAACCAAGTAGCAATGCAAGGAAGAGGGAAAAATAAATATTCCCATCTTGGTTTTAAGTTAGTCAGACTGTCACCCAGAAAACGGTTTGGATTGGAAGAGACCTTTCAAGGTCATCTAGTCCAACCCCCCTGCAGGGATCAGGGACATCTGCAACTAGAGCAAGTTGCTCAGAGCCCTGGCCAACCTCACCTGGAACGGTTCCAGGGACAGGGTTTCTACCACCTGTCTGGGAACCAGGGCCAGAGTCTCACCACCCTCAGTGCAAAGAATTTCTTCCTTAGATCTAGTCTAAATCTCCCCTCTTAGTTTAAAAAGACGATCCCCTGTCCTGTTGCAACAGGCCCTGCTAAAACGTCTGTCCCCATCATTCTTGTGGGCCTCTTTAAGCAATGAAAGGGCACAAGAAAGGTCTTCAGTTTCCCAAGAGCCTTCTCTTCTCCAGGCTGAACAACCTCAACTCTCTCAGCCTGTCCTCACAGCAGGGGTGCTCCAGCACCCTGATTATTTGAGGCCTCCCCTGGACCTGCTCTAACAGGTTCATGTCCTTCTCGTGCTGAGTTCCCCACCTGCTGCGTATCCCCCTGAGTTACATACCATACTACAACATGGTGCACCACCTGCCAAGAAGAGGCAGGCAGTTCTAGTGACCCCAAGGCAATGGATGGATATTACCAAGCCCATCTGTGACCACACACTGCAGCTAGAGATACCACAACCACTGTTAGTAACTCACAGTTAGTGAGTGCCTTGAGCTGCTCCTGGAGGGTGATGGAGGCATTGTAGGTTCTGAACACTTTGGCACTCAAACCATCCATTAGTCTCTGGAGGTGTTTGTTCAAAACGACAGTCTGGAAGAAGGAAAACAGGACAAAGTGCAGGGAAAGGAAGGAAGAGAATAAGCAGAAGCAAGGACAACAAAACACTTGCTTTTCAGATCATCTTCTGTGTATGCAACCGAATTAGGTATTATGAAAGAATCCCAGATATCTTGCAAATCTACTTGCTGGGTCAGCCCTTATCTACCAAGAACTGGCACAAATTCCACCTAAACCCACAAAGAATTTCAATGGGAGTCAGCAATTTCTGCTCATCTCTTACCAAGAGGACACATCTCACATTCAATTATTACATCTCACATGTATCGCATCTGATAATCGATGTGCTACAGAGCACATGGAGCTGCGGTAGGACTAGAAACAGAAGATGCTAAGAAGAGTCATCTGGGGTTTGGAGGAAGCCCTAACTTGTACTAAGAAAGCCTATCACAGATAAGTCTTACAAAACCATGGAGGAGCAGCCTCTATGGATGAGAGAGGGGCAAGTGGCTCTGTAGGGGATGAAGGAGCATGGATGGCACCACCTCACATCCCCCACTGAGGACAAGGGAGAAGGTTTCTGCAGGGGAATAGCTCAGGAAGGAAGGCTGCAGCACATCTCTCCAGCATCCCTGTGCTCCAGCAGCCTCTCTCACTTCTGCTGAGTCCCCAGTGAGATGCAAAAGCATCAAACAAATGATGTTTGACACCTCCAGGAGTGCCCTGAGCAACGTATTTGTGGGCAAGTCTTCCCAGGCAAAAAAAAAAGCCTAAGCAGATGACTTGGATGAGGGAAGAAAACAGGGACCTCATTAGCAAGAACACAGGTTACTCGTGGGTGCAGACTGGCAGACAAACCTTCATTTGGTGAAGCAGAGATGTTACCAGTGGAAAAAAAAAAAAACAGATGGAAAATAGTATCACAACATCTTAACAGGATGCTCAAACAATTACAGTGGTATCAGTTAACAGTTAAAACGAGGATGAGAGATGACAGATGGAGGGCCACAACCTCAGAGCCTGCAGATTTGTTTCTACTTTCTCTAGGCCATCAGTGGTGTTTCCAAAGCTTAAAAGGTGACAACTCACATTGAGCCTGTCAAAGAGGTCATCTCCTGGGTCCTTGTTCTTCACAAACAGCTGAAGGTTCTTGAACACCTAAAGAGAAGGAAAGAAAGGCCCTGGTCAGAGACAAGGAACAAATTCCTCCCAGACAATCTTCATTTCTATATGTTCCCTCATCCAGACAGACAGACTCCAATTCAGACTAATGTCTAACATCCTACCACATCACCAAACTTCTCAACTTCAAGGACTTCACTGGCATCTCAAAGCCACTGGTGTCACAAACTGTTTGTCCCTCATCTCTGCTATCCCTGGCACTACAGTTTTCCCACCAACACCCTTAAAACCATCTATCCCATGGTCAAAAAAAAAAAAAAGAGACAGTTCAAAATCCTAATGCTCACTAGTCAACTGAGGATGCTCTAGCCAGAGGCAGGACTTTCCTCTCATGGTTCACAGGCTAGAACAACCTTAAAAGCCCTACTCACCAGCTTTTCCACTGACACTTTGTTGTAGTAACGAATTGAGTCTTTCCCAAGGAAGTCAAACTCCACCACATGCTCCTGCCCATCCAGCTTGGTGTGCAGTTTGATGTGCTCCACACGCAGGGAGCAGCAGCCAACTGTGTCTGCAGTCTCTCCTTCTTCCTTCTCATTGCCAGCTCGCAGGGCCAGCTGAAAGAAGACAGCAAGTCATCCGTCCCAGCCCACCTCAATTCTCCTTTCCAAGGTTATTAAAGTGGATGTGGACACCAGGGAAGGAGGGGGAAAAATAAGCAGCTCTCTCAGGACAGTGCCTCACTGAATGGCTGCTGGGTCTTTGCTGGAAACCAAGCAGTAACTTCTCCAGCAGATTATTTCATAGTCCTAAGAAATCCTAAAACATGCCCCCAAAATAAAGTTATCCAGCTCTCCAATGGGACCTTTGACATCACTCAGGAGAGGCATGTGCCAAGAGAGTCCAGGAAAAACAGTACAGCCCTTGCAATGCCACACAATGCATAAGCATCAGCAGATAGGAGTCACCATCCTTTGTGATCACTGTCAGATTCCTCATGTGAGGCAACCTGGGCTAGTACAACCAGCAAACACAAAAAACCCCACAACTACAGGGTGGGGAGGATCATGTAAACTAAATCAACTTCCACAGAGATGGAGGACCTGGGGCCAGGGCAAGGCTGCAGATACCTTATCAATGAAGTAGAGAGCCACTGCTATTTGCCTTTTTCTCATCTCCTTGGACTTCCAATCAGCTCTGTAGCCAGCACGGATTTTGTGCACAACATCCTTTAAGCGCCGGGCTAGCTCATACTTCTGCCAGTCTTTCTCCCCCTGGAAATAGAAGCCAAGACCCAGTGCCCCATCTTCTTTCCACCCCTACCAGTCAGGCCCTGTTCTGGGAACACATCCAGCATGTAAATACTACTTAAACCCCATTGTTGGCTTGCAAAGAATCCATAAAGGGGAAAAATCAGAGCAGAAACAGCTCCCCTAAGGTTTCTGTGCCCTCTGCTGGCTGTGCTGGACATGGGATCCTGGCCAAGTCTGAGCTGCTCATAGTCTGGAGACATCTTCCACCACAGCTAGCAGCCAGCAAATGAGGAGCCAAGCAGTCAAGCACTGCATGGCCACTGCTGCTTAGACACCATTATGGTGGAAGGACAATGCACTTGCTCAGCTGTGCCCAACTTACTAAGGGTTTCCTTATTTGCTTTAAGGACTGGAAATAGTTTTAAATCACCTCTTGCTCCTCAGTGTTCACTTCCTCACATGGTGCTGCAGACTGTGATTCCCCCTCCCACTACTCTGTTTACTGGCATAAGTGAATTCAACCCCATAGACTCTGGACCCTGTGGACCTTCTCAGACACTGCCTGGCTTTTGACAACCTTCCCTGGACACATATGAGCAGCACAACACAGGGATGGGCTCTTCCAGGGACCCATCCTCTGGAATGGACTTGATGCTTAACAATAATATTTCCCCCTTGCCACTCAGTGGCACACCAATTTAGTACAATCCATCTTTTGGGAGGAGGGAGAAGTACATTTTTGTTGACATGCCACATCTCTGCTTTCCCCTCATCTTTCCACCTGACAAAGAGACAGTGGCCCAACATGCAACAGCTCTGCCTGAACAGCAGCATCACTCCAACCTTCAACTTGGAGCTGGGGTTCAGCATGATGTACTTCAAAGTGTTCTGGATGTTCTCTGTCCATGAGGCCAGCCAGGTAACAGTGTTGTCGAAGCGCACCTCCTTCCACTTGTGCCCTTCTGGTGGCTCGGGAATCTTGGAGTCCCTGTGAGCAGAGCAGGATTACAGCCTTCAGACCAGGAAATAAAGACAGGTCCATCAGCTCAACTGCTTCTTCACAGTGAGCCAAAAGGTGGTCAATGCACTGCAGCATTACTTGAAGAAAACATATAGCCCACCCAAAATTGCTCCATAATATAGAACCATCAAATGGTTTGTGTTGACGGGGATCTTTCAAGGTTATCTAGTCCAACTCCTCTGCAGTGAGCATGGACATCTGCAGCTAGGTCAGGTTTTTATCCTTTGGATGCTAGGGACAATGGGACAACTTGCTGGGCCAGTGGGGGGTGTTTTGAATTAAAGACACAAAGTCTTCATATGGGTGGCTAAAACAAATCCAACTCAACTTAGAAGGCAGTCTTAACCCAGCCACTGCTTTTCCTCCCTGCAGTGAGCATCCTGATCCTTCCCAGTCCCTGATCCATCCTCATCCCATCCTGATCCCAGTCCCTTCCCATCCCACTAGAGACCCATAAAATGAGGAGAAGTGGCCTGTTTGGAAAAGGAACACAGAAGTAAGAGTAGAGTTGTTCCTTCTTCAGGGAGGCCATGGGAGCACTGTAGCATCTGCAGTCAATGGTGGGTGAACAGTTGCAGGCAGCAGTGAGAGATGGGAGCTGCTGACTATCTTCCCTGACCATGGAATATCCACAGAAGAACTGAACGTCAGACCTAACTGCAAAGCAGACATCTGAAGGTGACCAGGAGATGACAGAAGTGCTCCAACAAATTCAAGCCTGAGGGTGTGCGAATCAATGACTGTAGGAGATAAACTCAACAGCAATCTGGGGCAAAGATGTGCTGTTCATCCCAGTTCAACCTCAGTTCTTCCCATGGTGACTCACTTGCTGCAGTTGATGACAATATCTTCGGGCATAATCCTCTTCTTCAGCATTCCCATTTTGGGGTGGTTACCACGTCCACGGAACAGCCCTGGTGGCTCAGTTTTGAAGTTGCCTATCTTCTCCCGGTGCCCATCAAGGATGCAGTACCCATACTCCTCCTGGATCTTATCTGCCTCCGCCTTCAGTTTCTGAAACAAGCACCATGCCAGCATGATCCCACAGGATGAAACCAATACCTCATGACTTGTGCCTGCCTATCACTACCCTCCTTTCCCTGGAGAAACCAAGGGTGGAAAGACTGGTCTCCAAAGGTTAGAGGAAGACATAAGCATGGGTCCAAGCCCACTCCCAACAAATGGCAAACCCTAACGGTGATGCTGTCCATACATGAGATGCCTGATGAAGCAAAGCCTGTGTGTCACCAGCCCCTTAGCAAGGTCAACCAGCCTCTGGACAGGACAGGACTCCAAATCATGATCTGAGGATGACTGGTCCCCTGCAAAGCCATGAAACATGCAGCCTCTGCAGATAAACTTAATGAAAAGAGATGTGATGGTCACGGAGAGATGAAGCTGGTCCAAAAAACAAAGAGGGGCCAGATCAGGGCATAACACCAGGAAAAGAGAGAAGCAGGAGCTGAAATACCCCAGGCTGGTCCCAAAATATATCAGCCATCCCCTCATGTCCCAGGAAACAGTCCTCACCTGCTTCTCCTCTTTGGAGAGTGCTTTCCGTGCTTCACTTTTGTCCACAAAGTATTTGTGGATCTCCCTGAAGTCACACTTGTCCAGGTCTTTGATTATGTCCTGCTCTGTTGGGGTCATCTCCTGAGCAAGAGATGAGAGGGGCTGGGTAAATCCAGGAGGCAAAAGCAAGTCCACACAGAGCTGCTGCCTGTCCCTTGCAGAGAAGGGGAGACCTACATGACAGTTCTTCAGAAAAATTGGAAGGAAGCAGTCACCCCATCTATACTAGCCCCAACAAAATCATAGGATTGTTTCGATTGGAAGAGACCTTTAAGATCATCAAGTCCAACTGTTAACCCAGCACTGCCAGATCATCACTAAATCACCACCCTCAGCATCACATCTCTGTGGCTTTGAAACCCCTCCAGGGATGGGGACTCCACCAGTGCCCTGGGCAGTCTGGGACAGGCTTTAATAAAACCTTTTCATGAGGAAATTGTTCTTCATGTCCAAAACAAATCTTCCCTGGAGCAACTTAAGACAGTTTCCTCTCATCTCATTGCTTCTTCCTTGAGAAGGGAGACCAAGCCCCATCTGGCTGGACTCCTCCTGTCAGGGAGTTGTTCAGAGTGAGAAGGTCTCCCCTGAGCCTCCTCTTCTCGAGGCTCAACAACCCCAGGTCCCTCAGATGTTCCTCATCACACTTGTGCTCTAGACCCTTCCCCAGCTTTGTTGCCCTTCTCTGGACACTCTCCAGCCCCTCAGTGTCCTTCTGGGAATGATTCAAGTGATCCAGAATTCAAGGTGTGGCCTCCCCAGTGTCCAAGGATAAACAAACCTGCCATAACAGAAGGTCTTGCTGCCTCTAGAGACCAGAGTTTGCAACCACAGAGAAGCAAGATAGAGCCAGCTCTGGGGTGGAATAACCTGTAACGTCTCCCATGGAAGCAAGCAAGACAAGCAGCCTGCAAGCAGCTTGCGAGGACGGAAGAAATCGCACCAAACTTTTTTGGGTCATGTAAACTTGCCCCAGGGGGGTTCTTTCTCTTATTAGGGGACTGAGCCATGGTGCTGTGGGATCATGAGGTCAACCCTTCAGAGGGACACACACCCTAAAGTGTTTGTGAAGCTGTTTGCAAGACCCAGCACCTGCTTTCTTAGGTGGAATTACTAAAGCCCAGAGGGAGCACAATTGTCAATGTGAAACCCTCGAGATACCACAAACCTTAAAGCCCAGCCCAAACTCAAAAGAAGCAAGGCAATAAACTATATACTTTAGAATCTCATAATTCAAGTCCTTCATAAAGGACTAAGCCACAAAAAAACCAACAAAACAAAAAAACCCCACACACCACACAAAACTCAAACTCATGCCCTTCATCCATTTGACTAGATTGAAAAAATTTTTGATGCTGAGGGTGGTGAGACCCTGGCCCAAGTTGCCCTGAGAGGTGGTCACTGCCCCATCCCTGGAACCATTCCAGGTGAGGTTAGCTGGGTCTCTGAGCAACCTGCTCTAGTTGCAGATGTCCCTGCTTCCTGCAGGGGGGTTGGACAAGATGACCTTGAAAGGTTCCTTCCAACCTAAACCAGACAGTGATTCTATAATCCCACATATAGCCTGGGGATAACAGGTTTAATGCTGAGTTTGATGTGGAAGACAGGCAGCAAAGAAACCCTCACGGGGAAGATACCTTCCTCCAGTCATTGAAGAAGTTGTTCTGGAAGATCTCCTTGGTTGTGTATTCGTGATCGAGCATTTTGGCATAGAAAGTGGCAATTTCCTCTGTGGCTAAGCTCAGCTTCAGGGGTTTGCCTAGGAAGAGAGGGAACCTTTAGCATCAGTTACAGGGACAGCCCAACAGCACAGCCCCAGGCAGTTGTTTGGCAAGTCCCCGTGCTCACCATGGTGTCAAACCAGGGACATAGGATGAGGACACACTGACAGGATTTCAGCAACCCCTGTGCACCAGGCACAGCCTCACCTGCCCCTCAACACCCAGAGCACTGGGCAGAGTGGGATGCTGGGCACAGCCCATCTGTGATCACATGCTCTATTTTCCTCCCCAGGAGAGTGGAAATGCTATTGTATGTTAGGGTCACTGAGCCACAGGGCTTTCAGCAGTCACCATGACAAGGTAAGTCCCAAACTTCTGGCTCCACAGGACAACATGGAAAGGCTTTTTTTCCCCCCCCACCATCATGACTTCAAGGACCATTCTCAATAGCCAGGATCCCACTCAAAGGTTTCACTTTATATACTTTCCCATGTGGGTGAAGCAGTCATGGGAGAAGTCAGAGTGCTACAGATACAGGAGCCTCTCATAGAGGTCTAGAGGATCTTGGATCATTTTCTGAAAGCAGCAGAGGCACTATCCTCTTCTGAGCTTTTTGGATAGAGCAATGAAATCTAGGGAATCCAAGGGACACCTTGGCTCTTTCTAGGAAACCAATACATTGAAGTAGGTTTTCTAGGCAAGCTACAGGAAAAGCACCCTGCAGAGCTCCAGGAGAATGGTTCAATCCTATCTGCACTAGCCACTGTTTTTTGAGGTTCCTGACCTCAAACTGAACTGTGAGTCATGGTCACAGCCTTATAGCAGCTCCATAACATCCTGCATACATCAGCTC
>JANIJG010022638.1:22454-32684 GCA_024611175.1 Megaceryle torquata | reverse complement strand
GGGGGTGGGGGGGGGGGGGGGGGGGGGGGGGCCCTGCCCGCCGGGCCCGAGGGGGCCGGGGGGCCCGGAACTAAAGCCCCCCCCGCCGGCCCCCTTCCTAGGCACCCCCCCCCCCCCCACCGGTGGGGCCTGGGGACAGCGTTCGCCTTTTCCCCCTTGATTTTACCCTTTTCTCCCTGTTCTGTGCCCTCCTCTACCTACCCCCCCCAACCGCAGACCGCACGCCGGGTGCGCACCGCGCCGCACCGCGCCCGTGCGTTTCGTAGCGCAAACTTTGAGGAGGCAGCACCAGAATTTACTGACGGACAAACCGCAAAGCGCCTTTTGAGGCGCTTTTTTTTTATTATTATTATTAATAACATTTTGGGGTTGTTGGGTTTTGTTTGTTTGGGTTTTTTCTTGGCTTTTGCTACTCAGCGAGCAGCGGGGCCGAAGCAGCCGTGAGCCGCCCGGCTCCGGGCAGCAACAACAACCGGGCGAGGAGGAGCGGAGCGGACGCCGCGCACCGAGCGACGGAGCCAGTCCGGACCGGGGGCGGTGAGGGCCCCGGGGGGAGGACGGGGGCGGTGGGGTGCGTCGGAGGCCGGGCCAGGCTGCGCCGGGGTGGTCCCGCAGGGGCTGCCGCCGGGGCGCCGCCGTTTAACCTCTGCCGCGCGCTCCCCCGGCGCTAATCGCTCCCCATTTAAGCCGTGCCCCGCGTCCTCCCCTCCCTCCCCTCCCTCCCTCCCCTCCCGGAGCGGAGCGCGGCGCGGAAGGAGTTAAGCGGAGGGGGGCCGCCTCGCGCCCGGCCCCCGGTGCCGGCGGAGTGATTCACTTCCTGCCTCGGGCCCGCGCGGCTCCCGAAGCCCTCGCCCCGCCCCCTCGCCGCCGCGGCCGGCCTCCTCCTCCCTCCCATTGGTCCGAGCTGCGCGGCCCCGCCGGCGGCGCGCCCCCATTGGGCGGCGCGGCTGCCAGTCGGCTCTCGGCCGCTGCCCGGGCCGCCGTGCCGGTGGATGTCAAAGGCTGAAGCGGCGGCGCCGCCACAGTATAACTCGTGGGGGCTGCGCGGCGGCCATGGCCACAGCCGCCTCCAACCCCTACAGCCTCCTCGGCTCCGGCTCGCTCGCCCATGCGGACGGCGCGGGCATGCAGCAGGGGAGCCCCTTCCGCAACCCGCAGAAGCTGCTGCAGAGCGAGTACCTGCAGGGCGTCCCCGGCAATGGGCACCCGCTGGGGCACCACTGGGTGACCAGCCTGAGCGACGGCGGGCCCTGGCCCTCGGCGCTGGCCGGTGGCCCGCTGGAGCAGCCCGACGTCAAGCCGGGCCGTGAGGACCTGCAGCTGGGCGCCATCATCCACCACCGCTCGCCCCACGTCTCCCACCACTCGCCCCACGCCAACCACCCCAGCGCCTGGGGGGCCAGCCCGGCCCACAGCGCCTCGCTGGCCCCCGCCGCCGCCGCCGCCGGGCAGCCCCTCAACGTCTACTCGCAGGCGGGTTTCGCGGTGGGCGGCATGTTGGAGCACGGCGGGCTGACCCCGCCGCCCGCCGCCGCCGCCGCCGCGCAGGGCTTGCACCCGGGGCTGCGGGGCGAGGGCGGCGGGGAGCACGGCGAGCTGGGCGGGCACCACTGCCAGGACCACTCGGATGAGGAGACGCCGACCTCGGACGAGCTGGAGCAGTTCGCCAAGCAGTTCAAGCAGCGGCGCATCAAGCTCGGCTTCACCCAAGCCGACGTGGGCTTGGCCCTGGGGACCCTCTACGGCAACGTCTTCTCGCAGACCACCATCTGCCGCTTCGAGGCCCTGCAGCTCAGCTTCAAGAACATGTGCAAGCTGAAGCCGCTGCTGAACAAGTGGCTGGAGGAGGCCGATTCCTCCACCGGCAGCCCCACCAGCATCGATAAGATCGCGGCGCAGGGGAGGAAGAGGAAGAAGCGGACCTCCATCGAGGTGAGTGTCAAGGGCGTGCTGGAAACGCACTTTCTCAAGTGTCCCAAGCCGGCCGCCCAGGAGATCTCCTCGCTGGCAGACAGCCTGCAGCTGGAGAAGGAGGTGGTGCGGGTCTGGTTCTGCAACCGGCGGCAGAAGGAGAAGCGAATGACCCCGCCGGGCGAGCAGCCGCAACACGAGGTGTACTCCCACGGCGTGAAAACGGACACGGCCTGCCACGACCTCTGACCGGGGGCTGCGGGGCAGGCAGGACTGCGGGCAGCGCGGAGTCGCCGCCGGGGCTTTAACTTATGGTTTCCGAGAGGCGGGAGACGTGGAGCGGGGGCTCCCCGCTCGCCGCCTGGGCAATATTTTGTTTTGTTTTTGTCTTTTTTTTTTTTCTTCTTCTTCTCTCTCCGACCTTTCCGCTGATCAGTACACGGTGTTTACTCGCAGACAAGGTTTGTTTTCGGTCTCCACTAGGACGAAGGAAAAAAAAAAAAAAAAGGAAAGAAAATGGACTTAAAAAAAAGGAAAACCCACGAGAAAAAGGGAAAAAAAAAAAACCGACAGAAAAAGAAAGACAGATGTGTGCCTATGAATAACCTTCCAGCGCCTTGGTTATAGCAGCTGTATTTCAGGTGAATCTGTTTTACAATAGACTAGTTTTGCATTTTTAAAGACTTATATAGCGTTTTTAAATGTCTGAGGTGTTTTACTACAAACTGTACACAATATTTGTGACCTAATTTGTATCGAATTGAACAGTTTCTCCCTTCCCCACGCACCGGCCATGTCACCCAGCGGGGACGGGGCAGGAGGGGCCGCGGCCCTTCCTCTACCCCTCCCTTCCCCCCCGCCAATCGCCCCAAGGAAACGGGGTTCCCCTCCGCACCCGCGGAGCCCTGCGTACCCGGCTGCCGCACGCACGGTTGTGAAGAACAGGTTTATTTGTTGCAGCTTTTCTCTTCCTTTTCAAGAACTTCCCAACACCGCAAAACGGTTGGGTTACAATCCTGACCTTCTGCCCCTCCTCTCCCAAGGAAAAAATAAATAAATAAGAAATAATAATTTCCCAGAGATCTATCCGAAATTAAGCATCACAAACCAAACCGTGGCATTTGCCAGTCTTTTTCTTTCCGAAGATGAGTTGGGCTTTTTGATCAGCGCCAGACTGAGAGGTCTGTAGTAAAACACCTTTATACTTCTGCGCTTTGGCTTCGGAAATCAGTTTCTCTGTATTTTGTTTCGATAGTGAAGAGGAATGAGGTGTCTCATGAATTTGGGGGAGGGGGGAGGCAGGGGGACAAGAAAACGCCCGCATTTGGTTCATGCTGAGCTTATTTCCGCGTCACAGGGAGATGCTGGATTTGTTGAAAAGCTTTTATAAAAAAAAAAAAAAAAAAAAAGAGAGAAAAAACCCCCACAACAAACAAACAAAACAAAAACAAAACGAACAGGGTGAAAAAAACCCAAAACAAACAAAGAGAAAGTCACTAAAATGCTAGAACCATAACCATTTTTTCGGCACTGGGAAGTGCTGAGCTGTGACCGCCCGTCCCTGGATGTGTGGTACCCAAGGACGGGGTGCGCAGCACCCACGCACCCGCACACCAAGGGCCGTTGCTGCGGGTGGGGGGGGGAGGGGGGGTATCAGTGTGTGCATGGCCAAGTTCACTCGCTGCCCCCGCGGCCGGGCTGGCTCGGGGCCGCCGGGCAGGACCGGGCCGGGCCGGGTTTCACCCCCCCACACCCAGGGACACCCCCCCGGGGCAGGGCCGGGCCCGGTGCGGCCCCGCTCCGCGGCTGCATCCCGCTCTGAGGACCACTACACACCCACTCTCTCTCTCCTGCGTTCATATTTTTTCCTTCCAAAAAATTTATTTAAAAAGTATTTCACATCATGCGCCAAAAAAAAAAAAAAAAAGAAAAAAAAAAGAAAAAAAAAGAAAAGAAAAAAAAAACCAAACTCGACACTGAGGACCTGCCTATTTCTGCCAACTTTATAACTGTACAGTTTTGTATATTAAACGTTTTTTGGAAGTTATTAATTTAAAGAAAGATCATTTAGTTTATTCATTTAGTAACTGATGTATAATAAACGCTATTTTCATTAAAGGTTGCTTTTTTCAACTATTTTATCCAAAATTGCCTATTGCAGTTGCCAACAATTATTTATTTTCAATAAATTCCGCATTATGTTTAAAAAAAAGAAAAAAAAAAGGAAAAAAAAAAACAAAACAAAACCTTTCAGAAAGAAAAAAAAAAAGCCTAAATGGGTGTCGGAAAAAAAAAAAATAATAAAGAAATACGAGTCGCTGTAACGTTTGGTTGTCGACCAGTTTTAGTCAAGGGGTTTATATTGACGCAATATTTTATTGTTGTAAAAGGAAAAAAAAAAGAAAAATTAAAAAAAAAAAAGGTTTAAATAAACATTTTTACAAAAAAAAAAAAAAAAAATTAATAATTACGTTGCGTTGTTTGTGCACTGGCCGAGCTGGGGGTGCGGGCAGCGGGGGCTCCTCGCCGAGGGGACGGCGGGGACCGGTCGGGCCTCGCCTCGCCCCCGCCGTACCGGGCTCCCCATCCCCGGGAAGGGCCGGTACCCTCCCGGGGGAGAAGGGGGGAGCCGTTAGAGGGGGGTTCCACCTGCCACGGCAAATGCACTTTTGGGGGGGAAAAGGGTCTTTGCGGTTTTTTCCCGGGGGTGGCAGGGCCGGGGGACCGGGCAGCGCTGGGCAGGACGCTCCACTGCGTATGTGCAGAGTAGATGTAAATATTTGTGTGTGTGTATGGATATATACGTGTGTGTATATATATAATGTATATCAGTGTAGGGTGGAGGCGGCAGCGAGCGCTGCCTCCTCGCCTCGCCCCCAGCGCTCCGCTCCTCTGCGCGCCCGCGCTGCAGCCGCCTCCCTCCCGCCGGTGCTACCGGATTCCCCACAGATGATGGGGACCCGGCTGCGGGCTCCCCCCGCCCCCTCCCCGCGCAGCAAAAATCGGGGCACGAAGGAAGTTTCTTTTGTTCCTTTCTTCCCTCCACCCCCCCACTCGACTCTCCCTGGGCCGCCAGCACCGGGAGCGGAGGGGCCGCGGGGGCCGTGCCGGGGCTTCTGCGCCCCGACCGCTCCCCCCACCTCGCCCCGGGCCGCCCCCCGCTCCCCCTGGGCGGGAAGTGGCGTGTTCGGGAGGAACAATAACAGTTAATCACATCTAATGGGGTGAAACGGGGAAGCTCCAGCCCGGCAGCCGGGCGAAGGGAGGAGGGTGGGTGCTGGGGTGGGCAGGCAGGAAAGCAGCAAACTTCACGGTAGCACCGGCGAAATGGCCTTGTATTTTTTTTTTCCTCCCCTCCTTCTGTAGCTGAACCTCGAAGAAAACAATAACCAACCCTTCTGCGGATAGTTTAGGGGAGGGGAAAATTACCTTTCGGAGTCCTGAGAAGTGACCGGATCGAGCTCTTGTCTCCCCTAACCCGGCAGCAGCAGGAGCACGAGTGGACAGGCGCCTTCCCATGCCGGTTCCAACACCAGAGAGGCCTGTACCTGTTAGCGAGAGGGATTCGGGATGTCAACAGTGGATGATGCTTTGTTTCCTAACCATAAATATGATTATTTATGAATTTTTTTTTTGGTCAGTCTTTGCAAGCTGCAACACCACGGTCCTGGGGGCAACCGGCCTACGCTTGCAGCAGGACCACAACCTGCGACTGCTTCGGGAAGGATTACAGCAGGAGAAGGAAATCTAGACACCCCCCACACCCCCACCCTCCTCTAGATCCCATCTCTCAGTCAACTCCAGCAACAAAAATATATGTACACTAAGTAGCATGGGTACCAAACCAGGAGTAAACAGCCGCGGTTTGTAAACAGCCCCGACTAAGGACGCGGAGGAAAAGCTTCAAGTTAGAACATACCCTGTGTGGTCACTCTGGCTTTTAAGATTCAGGGTCCTGAGAGGTAAAACTCTTAAAGGCAACCTTGGTTTGGAGGACGGACAGAAGGCGTTTCACTGAAACGAGCCTGGTTTAGAGCCCTTTGGTTGTTCCGTACGTACAACTACAGCAAGGGCTGGGTTATGTGTTATCTGAAACCAAATCAGAGACAAAGGAGATACAATGAGGGATTAAATCAAGTAAGTTTATAAAGAAAATTACTTCAACGACTGCTTGAAAACTGGAAAAATTAGGGAAGGAGAATTTCACATAAAAAAAGAAGAAAATCTCTGCTTGTTACTGCCCATATATTTCAGTATTCCTGTGAGCAAAAGGAAACTCTTTTGTGCCACCTAATGTTAAGTACAGATCACTGTTGTCTTCTTTGCTGCCCATCACACATCATGTGCCTGTGGAGGCCTCGGGGTGCTGAGCGCAGCCGGGTGGAGCAGGGATGCTCGGCCTCTGAAAGTCCCACCAAACCAAGGGCAGGAAGAGAAACTGCAGCTTCACAGTCACGGATGGGGTTATCTGCTGAATTTAGGAAATCATTAAAAAAAGAACACGTGAGGGGGTGGAAAGAAGCACGGGGTATAATCATAAGAGCGAGAGATTCCAAATTTGGTCTTCCTTATAATAAAGCAAATCCAGAGCGAGCATATCCAGGCTTTATATAAGCTGCCCACCACCAAGCATCGATCTCAGCAGCCTCTGCAAACCTCTGGGCTTACAGCAGCTTCTCCCTCCGCTCTCCTTTGAGGACGGAAAGGGGCCTTTGCTGGCTTTGCACACACGTGTCTTCCAGTAATTTATGGCGTGTACTTAACGCCACGTTCGCGCTACTGGAAGATACTAATTTAGTGCTGAAATATCTCCCGTAGTCTTTTAAAGAAGAAAAGGCCTAAAGAAAGCATTTCTCTGGTAGCAGTGAATGACAATGACACCGCTCGTGTGATTTTAATGGAAAGCATTAAACACCTTTGGCAATTTTTGAAGCAGAATCTCTGCTTTTTACATTATACGAAACCTGAGGCTTTCTTTGGATTTAAATCTCAAATATTCTCAAGCTGTGCTCTCCTCCCCTCCAGAGTGGGCCAGGACCATAGGAGAGGGTTCACTTGAAAGCAAAAAGTACTACAAGCAAGCAGAGATGCTATCTCACTTCAGAGTGGTCTTCACAGATGGTTCAGAATACGGACCAGTCAATCTGTACCTAGGATACACTTGGCCAAGATACTTTAAAAATCCTTCAAAATTAAGTATTTTGAGTTTTTCTTTCTCTGCTTTTAGGTAGCAATTCCATAGGTTCAGGCAAAGCAGGCTAGAGCATCTGGTCCTACTGGGCCAGTGTCAATGTACCAAAATCACTGCCAATTGATCCACACGTAGATGGGAGCACATTTAAAACATCAAGTCCTTCACCCAGGAGCATGCGGGGCTTGGGGAGGAGGGTGCCCTTCAGCCAAGGGTCCGATCCCAAAACCCAGACACAATTCCTCATTTTACTCACCGGAGCAGTTGCTGTTTCGTTCAGTGAGCTCCTCCAGGCTCCCGATATTATTCATTAGTGTACCTGCACATGCTCATTCAAGGTTCCATCCTAGAAGAAATGTACATACACAAGATTTTAAGCAGCTGACCAGTCCCAGGTACCCCTGAAAGTACTCGCAGAGATCAGGGCCTTATATTTGTACTCACTTTGTCCTTTTTCTAGTGTCCTGTAACCAACAGACTGGAAAGGCTCCACAGCAATTACATATTTAGGATACGTGATAGCTGCAGTTAAGATCTTTACGACTGATTGCGGGATAAAATTTACTTCAAATGTGCAAGAGCCCATTTTTAAAGCCCAGTTTTTCAGCTGCTTTCCATTATGTATACTCCAAAGGATCAAAAGCAATTAGAGCGTACGAAGACTAAATGGTAAATAATTTCCAAATCAAAAGCTTTATTAAAGCAATAAGCATCTATTTTTTATTAACACTGGAAGATATGGAAAAAGCCAAGCTAAATAACTTTTGTTTTCATGTAATGAAAAAAGCAAACCAGAGTTCTACGCTGAGGACTGGTATGTGAAATCTCGCCCCAAATGGATTTTTGGTTGAGTTTTTAAGGTTTGGGAAAGACAGGGGTTTTAAAACTATCATTTTATGTGGTGGTGATGTGACCAGTGCCGTGGTTTGCACACGCTTGTGAGGGGATTTGTACTGGATCTGTGGCTGGCCGATTCACAGCGAGCGCTGCGTGCTACACAGGCTTGTAAATATTTGTAGAATCACGTCCTTAATTAAACTGTATTAAATCTTGGAAGGGGATAGAAAGAGGAAAGCAAGAAAGACCTGCCATTGGTAAGAGTCTGTCGACAAGTTAAAAAGCTCCTGGTAAATATAATTTCTGATGGCTCTTTTTACAGTGCCATCGACCGCTGGGTCCTGGCTCTGCAGCTCCGGGTGGCTCCCAGTCCGAGTTCTGCCGGCACGGAGCAGCACTGGAACGACACCAAGGAATCTGCTGCTGCAAAAGTGCTTTTTAAAACGTGAATGTTTCAAGCAGTGACTGTGAGAAGCCAGGCAGCAGCTCTTCTCACCCCTGGTACTCTTAGGGAACCGAAAATGCTGCTCCATTATTCTGCCAATGGATTTTATTTTTTCAAATGATGCCAGTCCTTGACTTCTGCACCTCAAGTACAAATAATATTTACCCAGCGTAGAAACACCGTTTCTGAACCGACGTTGTTTTTCTTTTTGGCCAAAGCATGAAGTTTTGTTTTGCATATTTATCTACAGACTTTGGGAAGTAAAAACAAAGTAAAATAAAATATCATCAGCCCACAGATCTTACCAGAAAGTGGCTTGGAGGTGGGGGGGGAGAAGGAGAATGACAACGTCTGAACTCCTCCTGCCATGTCAGCTGGAGTGCAAATGGAGGTAACATGAGCTGCTCCCCGTTCAGGGCTTGTACTTCTGTCTAGATTATGGGATTAATCTCTGCTACATCTATCTACAGCCAGGAACTTGTGATCCAGTTAAAGCAGCTTGAAAGGCTCCCAGCAGGTGCTGGGGGTCCGACTCCACAGCACAAATTCTGTGCAGTTACTGGGGAAAAGCAGGGGTTGGCCACGCACAGGGCTTTCCAGGGCTCCGTACTGGAGGATGGAAAGGAAAAATCCAAGTCCTGCCAGAGAATGCTTACAGACAGAGAAAATGAGCTACAGCTCTTTGTTGTTTTTTTTTCTCCCCTAGATCTTGAAAAAGAAGTTGCTAAAGTATAAATACAAATGCTGTCAAACCTGAGCTTGCGATGCTTTGCCGCTGCCTTGCTTCTCACATGGAGCACGAACACAGTGGATCTCTTGGACCTAACAAATGCTAATTCAGTGCCAGAATTTTGAGTTTGCAGAAACTGTTCTGTAAATGTCACAGGGGATTACTAATCTACAGGAAGGTTATAGTTCTGCTCAAGTTTAGACTATTGATTTAAAACTTTATTACCTTCAATATAGATTCTTCACAAAGGACACAATTCAGCAGTGGAAATTCTGCCCACAGGAAGCTTTTGCAGGGTTGAATCCTTCTGTTCAACTCTGCTTTTTGACAGAATAGATCAATCCATCTGTAGGTGATGTTACCCAAACCCAACACGAGCTCAGGAACGACGCAGCACCTTCTAGACACGAAACCCTGCCCTGTTCAGCCAAAACTTCTCATAACCACAGCGGAGCAAGGACACGACGCAGCCAAGATGAGGCAGCTGAGATAACTTTTTAATGGAGAAACTAACAGCATAGTTTTCCCGTCGTATGTTCTTCATAGCATAGTAAAGCTGTAGTGCAGCCTAAGAAAATCTGCCTTTGTAACAGGATCTTTACAGACTGAATACGCGGTAATGTGACTGGCAGTGGTTTTCTCAGGCAAATGTAGTTATAACAGGATTAGATTTCAAGTTACAAAGCTGAAGTTCAAAGATGTTTTGGGGCTGCATATGAAAAAAATGACAAACTGGGATTTTTGAGCTTTCACTTCCCCATGATGGGGAACCTCTGTGACTAAGCATCACTTGGGCTTGTCTCAGCTGGACGTGGGAAAACTGTGGCCCCTCTTCTGCTGCAGCCACCCCAAGATTGGATTTACCGAGTACAACACACAGTCAGGATAGGTCCTGACTTCACAGAAGCTCAGCATGGTGGAGTTGGAAGTGACCACTGGGGATCATCTGGTGCCACCCCGCTGCTCCATCCAGCAGGGTCTCCCAGAGCAGGGGGCCCAGCATTGCAGGGTCCAGGCACCTTTGGAATCTCTCCAGAGGAGGAGACTCCACAGCCTCTCTGGGCAGCCTGGCACAGGCTCCCACACCCTCACACCAAGGAACTTGCTCCTCCTGCT
>JANIJG010022638.1:0-22354 GCA_024611175.1 Megaceryle torquata | reverse complement strand
TCCAGAGAAGGAGACTCCACAGCCTCTCTGGGCAGCCTGGCACAGGCTCCCACACCCTCACACCAAAGAAGTTTCTCTCATGTTCAAATGCAACCTGCTCTGCTCCAGTCTGTGACTGTTGCCCTTTGTCCTTTCACTGGGCACCACTGAGAAGAATCTGGCCTCATCCTCTTGCCCCCTGGGAGCCCTTTAGCTCTTGCTCAGCTCCCCTCTCAGGCTGCTCTTCTCCAGCCAAACAGCCCCAGGGCTCCCAGTCCTTCCTCAGCACAGAGATGTTCCAGTCCCCCCAGCATCTTTGTAGCCTCTGCTGGACTCTTTCCAGTAGTTCCCTGTTTCTCTTGAGCTGGAGATCCCCGAACTGGACACAGTCTTCAGGAGAGATTTATGCCATCGCTGCCTCTTGCCCCAAACTGAGCCACAAAAATGCGGTAACGGGATTGTAACGCCTCATATCTTCTAAGGAAGATAATAGTAAACTGTGCTGTGCTGCTTTGACCTTTTCAGGGCTTCTGCTGTGGGATTCACTCACCATCCCTCATGCGTGCAGTGGTGACCTGTGGGGACGCCGTGCGGCAGGGGCCAATCTGGCTACAGAATATTGAAAAGGGTAAAGTCTACGTTTATGAGTCTATTAAATGTTTATAGTCTTTTCACAGGCTATACCAGGCATTAAAATTATGGTATCTCATTCTCATAACAAACACAGTAACGAGAACAGAAAAGAGCAAAGCATGATCTGCTCTGGAGGCGACGTTTGTAGCGAGAGGACAAGAACGGCACGATATTAATTATCTCCTTTCAAGTAGGCAAAAAGAAAGCGATGACACCGTGGACCTAAACCACACATGACATGACATCATGACATAGCAACTGATTGCCCAACCAGAAGGTACCAGTGACCCATCCTGCCCAGCCTCCCATCTCCAACACTGACCAGCAGCAGATGCTCCAGTGGAAAGGAGAAAAGGTGGATTTTTCCATCAGTTCTTGGAGTTTCAAAGCTAAAATGCAAAAAATAACCTTTTTGGAGACTACTGGCATAGAGCCGTGCTGCTGGGGACACCAGTCCTGTTCCCACAGCTCCTCAAAGCCTGCTCAGACCACGATAAGCTATCTGCTTTGCTCTTACAGTTAACAGTGGGTTTATAGGCTGATTATACACTTCAAATATTGGTTTTCTTTCTATCTTTACTAAATATATCGCATCTTAATTTCACCACGCGTCATAAGATGGCTACGGTACGTTGACAAGTGCCCATGAGCACAGACAATTTACACCTTCAGCCAGCCTCCAAAGACACCGCACATCCCCCAGCTCTGACTGGGATCCCTTTGGATCCCTATCCAATCCTAGGAAGACATGGAAAGATCCAATCCTAGGAAGACATGGAAAGATCCTACCGTGAGCAGAGTTTTGGTAATCCAAAAAGGAGTGCACCAAAGTCTTCATTATTCCTGAGCAGTTTTCCATGAGAAGTGCTGAAGCAAGACATATTTATTGGTTCTTCAGTCCCACATCCTAGAACCTCAGTCAGGGCGATGCAAGAGGCACCAGCTGTACCACCCCAGCAGCTTAGTCCCCAGCAAAATTCTTCAGGGCACTACAAGGGAGAAATGTAAAGAGAATTTTGAAGATGATTCCTGCTGCTAATGATGGGGGATTGCTCCCCAACATGAGAGGCAACGCGGGAGAAAGGGATGGACAACAAAGTTTCTCTGAGCTATGACGGATGGTGATATCAAACTATAAAGAGACAGACAGGCACCTGTAAACACAGGAAGGATCAAAGGAACCAGCCCTCAGCATGGGCAGGGAGTGGGCTTGGAGGCCATCCAGACAGTGCTCACAGTGATTCGAAAGATCTTCCTGAAAGTGGGATACCAGAAGGCTTTGGTTCAATGCACCCCACAAATTACCAGGCTTTGATGGCCTGGGAGTAGCCAGAAACCTTAATGGAGATAAAATAAATAAATAAATAAAAAATCAATGTTTTTCTGCCCTATTAAGGTAGTCTATGTTTCAATGTTTCTTTCAGCAGAAGAAAGGTGAGAAGGGCTACTGGGAAATACCAGTGGGGATTATCGTGGAGTCCCTCAAATCAGTGGAAGTCACAAACTTTGTGGCTCCTGGGGCTGCTACAGACAGCCCATTCTTCCCCAAAAATTCTGTTTTGTGGTATGAACTCAGGCAGCAGCTTTGCCAATACCTTTGTAATTCATCTATATGTACCATGATGTCTTTAACCACCAGCACTCCTTTGGGGAACTATCCTCTCTTTTCCATACAAAGCTGGCTACAAAATGGATCCATTCTGAGGACTCAGGGGGCCTTGCTATTGCCAACTTGGTTTTCAAAATGAATACAAGACCAGGGTTGAAACACAGCAACGAGAAGCCAACACACACTGGCTTTACCTGGAAGATCCTGATATTTGCACCGTTGATGTTACACCAATAAGAGCATCGGGTGACTGCAGACCTCCTGGTGATGTCTGGGAAAGGAGATGGAAGGTTTGTCAAATGAAAAAATCCAATTGACCAATGAGTTACAAGAAAACATCTTTAGGATGGGCCCAGAAAGGAGTATTAGCTGTATTCTGCTAACGTATCACTTCGGAATGGCATGGGATGCCTGGTGACCAAGAAAAAACAAAAGAGAGTCCCCACTGTCACTCCTCATTCCAATAACCTCCTAAACATTGAATGTGTTATGGAACAAACAGAAACAACCCCAGTGGTGCCCCAAATCAATAGACAGAATGATGGGGAAAGGATTTATTCACCAGCCTGTGGGTCTTGCCAAACTCAAGTGGTGGTGTTATTTAAGGAAGCCACCAGTATGACCCAAATCTCACCAGCTCAGACCAGTGCACCACTAAGCCTCCTCTTCAAGAGTTGCTGGTGAAAGATGCAAGAAAATCAAAGTCATTGTGGAATAACTTCTCTGAGGTTTCATCTTCCTCATCCCTTGATTTATTCTTGGTTTATACGATGTAATTAAAACCCTACCTTAAATAATACCCCAAAGTGGTTTCATAATGAACCATTAAAGTCTATTTCAGACTATGGACTGATTGAAAGTTTCCTTTTTATTTTCCTATCAGAGATGATACCTGTTTTACACTAATAACATTGTGTCTGGGGCATTTTGGATCTGTGGTTCCTTCCAGACACTCTTGTGGCATCATATCCCCTTAACACAAATGCTGAGAGCCACCAAGAGCTGTGCTCCAACTCTGCATCTGGCAGCTTTGCGTAATAATTAAATTTAATTAAACAGTTTTGAAGACTTCCAAGTTCTCCTTTATGATCAAGTCAGTTTATAGGCAGCTATAACCTCCTGTTTTACTAACTTGGGTTTACTGATTAAAGTGAACTAATGGTTACTGTATTATATATCTCAAACCTACATAAAGATGAATTCATAGAAATACAAGAGTCATGGCCTCTAAAATTCAACTTCCTTGTAGGGCACTGTGCTTAATGGACCTCTGGTTGATGCCCAGCTTTGTGGGGGTGATGCTAGTGAATAAAGAGCAGATTATCATTGTTGAACTGAAAAGATTTGAGTGCATTCAGAAATGAAGAAAAAAAAAAAAATCCCAACCATACAACAAACCTTGGAAAACAATATTACACTGAGCAGGAACCAATTCCATCAGCTTTTCACTACAGTACCACAGAGGAGGAGGGTCTTGCTGCCTCAGGACCTGGGTATCCAAACAGCCTTAAAGGTCTCATCCTACCACTGTAAAGCTTCTGACTGTCACCACAGATCTCTATATTTACACACAAATTCTCCTGACAGAAGAAGAAACGTTAACGCTCCGTTCTGCCGGCTGTAAATGATGAAGATAAATGTTCAGGAAGCAAAACCTTCCAAACAAATGAGAGTCTTGCGCTCTCCTGAGCTCCTCAAAGACTGAACCTGAAGTAAATTCTGTTTAAAAAGAGCTGTGAAAATAAAATATGCAAAACCGGTAAATGTATTTTTTCCTACTATTACCTCAAATTACTCGAGCAAATGAGACTACTTTCATTTCAAAATCACTTCTGATCTGAGAGTTGGTAATGAAAATAACAGGTCATTAAAATGGCAGTTGTTACAAGTATATGAAAAGTAAAAACAAGACATCAAATATAATGATGTCATTGATATTTATTTTACTTCCCGCTATATCACTAACGTGCTTTTTTATTTGTTTTGTAATAGAGCATTAAAAAAACCCTATATACGTAAAATATGTTTGTAAAGGATTAAAAAGGGAGTGTAGGCACCAAACCAGGATTAGCAGCACTTAAATAGAAATATACAATTTAAAGTTAACTAATAGGTGGTACCCAGCAGGGAGTGAGGCACCTCGACACAGAAGAGGACAGGAGGAAGAGGGCTGTTAGGTGGGGAAAGGTGTGTGGTTAAATTGGTCATTGCAAACCTTACCTCCCAAATGCTTTATGAAAACCAGACTTTAAAAAAAACCCAACAAACAACAATCAAAACAACAAGACTCACAAGGTTTCACAGCCATTTAAAGCCAGTCACAGGAATTTGATGATCTTTCTTGGACCGTGTCCATCATTTAATCATGAGATTCCCAATTAGGGCCGGGTTGACCCAGGGCAGCTGCCCTGCATGAGGAGGCTCCATGTGTGGCATCCCAGCCCTGTGATGACAAGTTCCCATTGCCCTCCTGGGCAAGGAAAGTTCCTCCTGCTCTGCAAAACCAAGGGAGGAAGAAGAGAGGAACAAGAGGGATGGAAACCTGGAGAGCCAAAAAGGTTGTTCACCAGATGAGAGGGTTTCAACCTCTGCAGTGTTCAGCTGGGCAGGCTTCTGTGCTCTACAGGAGGAAAAAAAAAAATAAATCTTTAACTGGGGTGTGAGCTGGAGTGCAGTGGGCTGCTCTGCTGCAGATGGCAGTGCTGGATTTAGACTACAAATTTTGGGGCTGTTAGTGAGCGTGCTGCATGCCATACAGGTTAGCTCTTGAGCTTTTGTGGTGCTAACAGAGATCTTTGTGCTCCAGCACCACACATGCAGTAAATTCATCATAGTTAAGTGTACTTTGAAGAGTAATTATTCTTGTATTACAGAAAAACAGCCTTTACAAATTCAATTCATTAAAAAAACCCAAAACAAAACAAACAAAAACCCACACCAAAAAAAAACCCCAAACAAACAGAAAAATCACAAAGTAGCTGTTTTTTCCAAAAAACTACCAGCTCCTGCCCTTGTCCAAAGCAGAATATTTGGTCCCAGTTCTATACAACAACTATTTTTCTCTTTAATGTTTTTTTTTTTGGGGGGTGGGTGGGGTGTGTCTCTCCAAGCGATTCCACTGCAGTGTGGAGAAATGCAGCCTGACCATTAAGTTTTGCTGTCCTGCTTAAATGTGAACTTATTAATGTAACAGATTTCCATAGCAAACCAGTAGATATACTGGTACAAATCAAGGCAATGAAGAGCGTACAGCGGGGTACCAAAGACGCGGGGCTGTTGAGCTGAACCAGCCAGCTCATGCTTCGACCAAAATTGTACTTTCTTAACGGTGCTTTAACATCTACACGACTTATCCCAGCCATATATCGTGCAAACATCCAACGTTCCAGTGGCAAAGGGGGATCACACGTAGCTGGGCGATCAAACACAGCGAGGCTCATCGCTCTGCCGCCAGAGCCGCGCGGGCAGGCGGCGAAGGTGCAGCTTTCAGCGGGCTCTGGCTGCTGAGCTATTGATTTTGAGCTGCTCTGATTCCCCCTGTGTGTGGCTGTAGATGTAGAAGAGATGAAGCAACTGGGAAATCAGCAAAGCAGCAAGCTGAGCAGTACAAATTGGTAAAAATTATTTAATACTGGGAAGCTGATCTAGTCACCCCCTGGTAATACTGGCAATTAAGTGTATGAAATTAATATTAATTATCAACAAGGAATTGTTTGCAAGTGTAATAATGAGCAGCCAAAATAAGAAGAAACACAGCGCGTTCATGATGCAAAAAATGTTGGCTGTCTCTGAGAATTTCCTCTGAATTCTGTTTTGATTCCATTAAGAAGTACATTCATAAATATATTTTCTTAATATTTGAGTTGCAAATCAGCCTAGACAGATCAGAAAGTGCCACGAAGCAAATGTATACACTGAAACTCTGTCTGATCCAAAAAGTAACATTCATTAAAAATAAAATCATTAAAAAAAATAAATATAAAAAAAAAAATCAGGAAAAAACCCCACAGGGAAGCTCAGCAAGAGAAGTCATCTCTGAAAAAGAGGAAACCAGCAGCACTTAGAAATACTTGAACCAGAGGAGCACACACTGGACTATCACTCCCAGCCTGTGCTGATGCCTATCAACAGATGGCAGGAACTTTATTCTCATGTTGGGGGATAGGGAGCCAAAAGGAAATGGTAAATAAATCTAGTCTATAAGCAAAAAAAAAAAAAAATTAATCTCTGATGGGTAATTTATAGCTAAATTAATAATTTTAATCCCTTTCTGGGTTAGAAGTGCACTTTGCTCTGCAGCTGCAAGGAAAATATGCCAGGGGGAAAAAGCTGTTGGAAAAAGAAAGGCAAAAACAGGGATGTGAGAGGCCATTGGGCTCCCTGAACCCAGGATTGCTGGTGGCATTCTAGTAATTAATGTTGGTTTCCTCTCTAACTTGCCATTTAAAAGGATGGAAGCCTCCAAATACACAAACCTCATTTTCTGCTTCCTAGAGATGGAATTGAGAGGAAGAGTGCAATGTCAAATATTTTTGTGTGTGTGTGTGATGGGAAAATAGCACATCTATTTAAACAGGAGGGCAATTTTTGTGTGAAAGGGGGAAATCCTTTCCCCTTGACATGGCATCTGCGAAAGGGGACCTTCTCCTTGGCCATTAAAGTCAGCTACACTCTCAGAGATGCAGCAGAGACCTCGACTCTACCACCACTAACAAGGGCATCAGATTGTATAGTGCATCACAGTGAGATTTGATCAAAAATAAATCCTTAGGGAAATATTTCCCTCTAGGACTACCTTCCTCCACCCCCAAAACTTTTCAAAATACTCCCACGTGACATATGGTGTGAGTGTAGTCAAGTCCAAAGGCACAATAATTGTTCATCACCAATCATGTTGGGTTTGGGGTTTGTGGGTTTTTTTGTTTTGTTTTGTTTAAAACTTGTTTATAAGGCCAGAAAATATTTTTTCCCTACTTGGGAGCATTTTCCAGTGCTTACTTAATCCAAATTGAAAGGTGATGCCAGTTCATAGGCTAGGAAAGTACAGTAAGGGGGTTGTAGCTGGTGCTTATGGGTTTTTCCCAAGTCTGGGTTCCAGGAAAGCCAGATCCAGCCCAAAGGGGTAGGAGAAAACAGTGGTAGGGACAGTACTGGGATGCAGCATGCAAGCAGATGGTCTTCCCACTTGACTGGGTTTACAAATCTATGTACAATAAATGAAGAAAGAGGAAAATTGGTGAAAGCACCAGTTCTCTCTCTCATGGGGTTTGCCTCCAGCTGGGGGAAATGGAAAGGTTTCATTTCTACTGGTGCAGGAGCATTGGCACAGCGAGTCCCTGGGCATGGGTGGCCTTTGGAAGTTATGGAATAAAACAGCTCATGACTCTAAACCAAAACCAGCTCCAGGTTCAAAGCAGCTATTTAGAAACATCAGTCCCCAAATAGCTGCTTAGAAACATCAGTCCCCAGTTCCAGAATCTACACTTTAGAGGGAGGAAAAAAAGAAACTTCAGATGTTCATTTAGCTACTTTCCTACCAAACATCCACACTTCTTTTACCACAGAACTCCCGTGGAGATGGTCTTGAGCTGTGCAGCGTATCCGAGGAAGCCATGAGCTCGGGCCAGCTCTGGGTGGTGTTTCAGGAGATGTTTGGGTACCACAGCTGGTGCAGAGCTGGAAGAGGGGAGCAAAAAGCCATCATATACCACAAAAATGGAGCTGTAAGTGCATCATTCTGCTAATACAAGCCTCTGCACAAGTATGCAGCCACTTTCTTAAAGGACCTGCACACTGCCCAAAGAGCTGATGAGCTCTAGAAACCCGAACTATCGTTAGCAATATCCATCCTTTTTTAGAGCCATGTATAAAATGATGGATCAGTTATGCTGCTTGAGGGGCATAAATATCATTTATAAAGACAACCATAGTGAGTTCTTTGCAATTATTTTTTAATGAACACATGAATCTCAGTTAAAGCCAGATTTATGCTCACCCTCACCCAACCCAGGGCCAGGATCTTTGATCCCAAATTATTAGGAAGGGGAGAACTCCTTCCTGCGTGGGGCATTTCTGCTTGAAATGTGCAATAAGCAGCAAAAAGAATATAATCATTGGGGGTTAAGTCTTTCAGCATCCTCACTGCACATCATGGACTTAGTTGAGCCATCAGGTTAGACTGTGTAGTTGGCACACTCTGGAGGAAGCTCCTACACCCCAAACCAAACAGTTGTTTCCAAGGGGGAAAAAATTCTTCTAACTCAAGGAAATGAAAATGGCATAAAGAGAGAAACCAAATCTTTATAATCTTGATTTACACTAAGTAGCTGCTATTGTGAGCTGATCTGTGGCATTTCTGCCCTTCCTCCAAACTGTCACAAAAGTGAGACATTCAACATTATTTATTCAACCAAAACCCGACTATTTAGTAAAACCCAGATGAGGGGTTTGTTCCTGCAAACTGCTCCTCTGAATTATATAGAACTTGTACAATACATGCAGGAAAGAAAGAAATGTAAATTACTTACCCAGATTCTTCCCAAAGGCCTTTGCTTTATTTATTTATTTATTTATTTATTTTTTATGTATAAAATAATTTGCTACTGAAATGCATTTGTAGGTGCAACATGCAATTATTTTAAAAGCCCTCTGCAAAATGACTTCGAAGTTTACAGCAGAAACTGAATAAAAATGTTGTTTTCAGTTTGAATGGTGAGAGAAACAGAGACAGTGATAATTTCACACTGGGATTTCAACAGGAGGACTCCAGCAACCAGCGTTTCCAATGTGGAAACACCCACTAACACCTTTACTAATGAGTAGTGATGAGAGCCCTAAATCCCTTCCAGAGCCAGAAACAGATCACTGGGAAAATTTCCATCTAATTGCCGCAGGAAGCAATTCCCATCATCTCCATCCCAATGCCCACCAATCCTCTCCCTTTCCCCGTGGATGGTTGGGTTCCCCAAGATGCCACCCCTCCCTGTTGCAGACACTTGGAGTTTTGCAAGAGCTTAAGGGTTGTTTTGGTTTAGGGAGTTATCATTTGAGTTTTCTGGTTGATTTTTATTCTTACAGTAATTTCTGTCCCTCCTCCTCACCTTGTCTTCCAGCATCACAAGACATCCCACTTGGCTCTGTTCTAATTAGAAACGATTTCCAGGTTAAGCTTGTCAAAAAGTGCACCAGCCACATGGACACGTGGGGTGTGGGAAAGGCCATGACCTTCTGGCCACGTGGTTTTGGTTGAGCAGCCCAAGACTGGCGAGGCAGAGCAGGGATCCTGCACCCGCAGGAGCCAGCCCTGCTCCCACCACCCTTCCAGCCTCTTCTGCATCCAAATAGCTTCTATTTTTAACAAAACTGGGATCTGCTTTTTAAATGAGACTATTTCAGGGCATCAAAAGGCAAGTGAATGTTAAAATTGAAGTTCATAGAGAAAAAGCTTTCATTGGGACAGCAAAAACAGGGATAACAAACCATTCAGGATACAACTTCCCTCCAAACTGATGTATGTTCCTGGGTCGGCTTCAGGTACCAACCAGTTTGTACATTAAAAGCAGCTTCAATCCTTTGAAATTTATGGGATGCTAAGGGCAAATGAGTTTGAATAATACAGGTTCTTTGGCAGTTAACTAAATATCATCTTTTAAATAAGCTGATTGTAGTTTTCTTTCTAAGCCCATGCCTTCTGCAGCTCACAGCACCGCTCAGCAGGGTGGAAAGACAACCTTCAGCTGGTGTGAGCTGATGGAGCTGGAATGTAAAGGAACTGGGAGCATTTATGCCTCGTAAAGGTCTGCTCTGGAGTAGTGCTCAGGATCATATGAATCCCTTCTTCTCTTTCAGGAGAGGGGCTGTCTGAACGTCACTCACATTGCCCTTTATTTTTATCCATTAGACAAACAAAATGAATGATCACATTTATGCCACGGACAGAAAGCAGACCCCACAGGCTATATGTTGTGAAAAGAGCTCATTCTACCAGGCAAGATAATGCTTGAAAAGGTGAATGAAAAGATTTTAGTAAAGAGGAAAATGTCCCTGTAGGACCCTTCCTAATTCTGAGCTCTTCAGTAACGTCAGCCTCGCTAATCCATACCTAGCTGTGAGTTCAAATGAGAAATTCATTAACTTTGTGTCCTTTAATTTATTAGGTGTAGCAACACTCCTTGTCAGGGGAAGGGCTGAAAGGAGGGGACGTTCAGGGCGCTTTTATGCTTTTTGCAAATCAATGGGCTCACAAAGGGAGGGGACCAGTTTGTGAGAAATTACACTCGCCTAATTAGAGGAGCCGCTGTTTGCTCTCGCAGGCACCACCAAAGGAAAAATGTCAAATCTGCCATCAAAGACCTGAAATGACCACAGCTAAAACCATGCCAGGACCAGACAACAGCGGAGGCACCTCAGTGACCGTTTCATCCCACGGCAGTTCATAAAAAGGGAACTACATGAGGAATAAGAATAACAAAGTCTTTTATATCGTGGATTAACTCTGAAATCTGGACTGCCTATGCCACGGCAGGAGGAGATGCTGCTTTATATCTACTGCTAGATGCCTCTTCTATACCTGTGCTATGGCATGTGGCAGGGCTTTTCCCAGCAAACAGCCTAGGAAAGGCTGAGTTTCGATGCAAGAACCAGGAATAGGAAATATAAAGGATATTTTTTTTTTTTCCCCTGAAAGCTGTCTCACTCCAGGGGCTCAGGGACCCCATCACAACCCCTCTCTGCTCAGCTGAACCGGGGGGATAACAAACCGTTCCCATCTTGTTCATCAGGCTAATAAAAGGATTCGATTTTATTCACAGTAACCTGGTATTTTGTCCTTACATGACCCTGCATGTGCCTTCCCTCCCTCTTTGGAAAGGAATAAATAATGATCCCTATTTTCTGCCAGGAAACACAGATAGCGAGCGGGGTGAAATGGCCTGCAGCCAGGGCAGAGCCAGCAGCAGAGCCCTGTCTCCAGCCTGGCAGTCCCAGGACCTATTAACATTAATGCTTAATTAGTGTTTACATTTTCCAGGCAAAATGTAAACACGTATCTGCACCAGCCAATACCAGCTGCTACGGAAGAGTGGTGGTATCCAAAAGCAATTTCCTCTCCTTTCAAAGGGCCATCTCCAGTAGGTAGGACCATAAAGCAGCATCTGAATTGCAACACCTCATATGGTGCATTTACAAAGCACAGCAGCGGGGACATATCACCAGTTATGAGGTAAGACCAGTGGCTGTTTAGACTGACAAGGAAGGCCAAGTAAAGCAGTAGAAGAAAAAAAAAAAAATCAAAGAAAGCCACAGAAAGTCCAACCCTTCTGAGGATGCTGCAGCAGTCCTGTATGATTTCAATTATGGAAAGGCAAACTGTCTTGATAACCACATGGACACAGTCTTTGAAGTGGCAAATTATTGATACCGAAATTAATTGTACTTTGGAACAGCAGAAAAGTCTGAGCAGCTGTAAAGAATGTTCTCAATGAAATCTGAGTCTACAGTGGAGGTTAATCTGGGTTTGCATTTCTTTACAGATATTAAAATGAAGTTCAGATGAGACAGAAGTCCATAAAATGGGCTTGTTTCTCACACCAGAATCTTTCTTGCAGAAGTGAACTAGAAGCCCTGGCTGTGGATCTTCCACCCCGCAAAACTGATGCCCTATCGACCCAACCACGTAGCACATCCCTCTGTCACCAGCTGTACCTTCCTGAGCCTGGCTGGCCAAACATCTCCTTCCTTGTAGTCCAAGTTCTTCCACTCCACATCTCCTTCCTTGTAGTCCAAGTTCTTCCACTCCAGGGATCATGTAGACAAACAGCTGGAGGAGAAAGTCACACATCCGAGGATTTTCTGCTGTGATTACTGAAAAATTAAATCAGCAAATATTCTCTGTCACCAATATTTCTAAACCCTTTGTTGCAGGGGTGTTAGGATAAGAATTGCTCACGGTTTCATGGGGGATGGATCTGATTGGGGTGGAGTGTGGGGGGGTGCACGGTCACCTATTTGTCACTAGCCACATACCATGTGGAAAATCAAGTGTAAATGTTGATTTTTTGCAGCCATAAACTGGGGTGGCAGAAAACTACTATTGAGAAAAACCAGAGCTGATGCAAAAAAATAACCATTAAATATATGTGAGTGTCCATCAGTGCTTACATACCACACCTATACAAGGATAGGTGAGCTATAGAAGGTGTTGATGCAGTTTGGGGTTTTGTTTGTTTGTTTTGTTGATGTTTTTATTTGTTTATTTTGTGGGGTTTGTTGTTTTTTTTTTTTTTTAAAGCTGTGCTTGTGTTCTTCTTTACAAGCTTAAATTGGAATTAAGTTTTGTGATTGCTCTCCATGCAAGGAAGGTTTTAGCACAGGGTGGGGTGTAATCTGTCACTAACACACTAGAATAACCAGGCTGAGCACAAACCACAAAGACAAAACTGCAAAAAACTGCCTTGGTGAAACACACAAAAAAGCAACTCAGCCTAAGAGAACAAAAGAATGGGCAGATGCTGTCACCTTACGCCGAGGGGAAAGCTTCTGAAAGCACACAACCTTAGCAGTGCTTTTTGGAGGCTTATTGCAGATCTCACCAGAGGATTGGGCATGCACTATATATATATATATGTATATATAATTTATTTTGCAGCATCCTGCAGCCCTGAAGTTAGGTGATGAGTGCATTTCACAAAGCAGGTCTCACCTGGAGAGGTTGCAGAGCAGGCTGTTTGCAGATGACACCCGTGGAAAGCAGCTCAGAAACCCGCGCGGTGTCACTCCCGTTAACTCTTAATCCTTTGGAAATAGCAGCTCCGAGTCACAGCAGGGTGAGACAACGTTGAAGCATTTATTTGCATGCCCCATCAAGCCAGAAAGGTTGATTGGGAGTCTGTGAGGGCACAAAGGTTGAAAATGATTTATTATGAAACCTGATTTTGCCAAGGCTTAGCCAGACACCTTTGATGTTCCTGAAGAGCACGTTCTGAGCTCGTTTTTGGAATAAAGTCGTGAGCTCAATGATATCTTAATTTCTTGAAGACAGTTGCTCAGTCTCTTTTCTATACTGTATGTTCCACATTAAGTCATTATCTATGCTGTTCACTCCATTAATTCTGCTAGTTTTATTAGCAAAGTTCTGCTGCCTGGTCCTGTAGCAGTGACAAGCATTTCTAAAAGCTAATCTGACAGATAATGACTCCATTAAGTGTTGAATACTAATTGGTTTACATCAGGGGCCTGAAATTAATTGATGTAAATAAATTAGCACCTGAGCATGCATCACCCCAGCTTTGGATTTTCCTAAATACCAATGATTTTTAAAAGCTTGTATCTTCAGCAAAACGCAACGGAATATAAACAGACAGGATGAGTAATTAAAATGTGGCAACAAAATAAGACTATCGAGATGAGCTTAACAAAGATTGTTTACCTATTGACAAAAAGGGTAGTGCCTGCCTGTACAGTCTGTTTACACTGCTCTGACTCGCATGACAGCTACTTTTCTGACAGCTTCCCAATGACATAATTATCATTACTATTAATAACAGTGACACTGACCCCCACACCATCACTAAGATTTAGTAAAGTTCTGCGATCAGCGGGGAACGCGTGCGATTAATCCCAACAAACACCTATCCCCCCCTGCCTCCCCCTAAAAGTCAAGCCTTCAGTTATTAATTCAAGGAATTAATAAAAGTTATTTTGGTTTAAAAGGATAAAACCTCATGATAGTGGAGATCTGTCAGTGGTATGACATAAATAACGACTACTTTCCAATGCTTGGGAGAGCAAGAGTGTGTGGCTAGTTTGAGCAGGCAATAGGTGAGAAGACACCAACAAACACAGTCTATTTTTAGGTACAGATTTACTACATCCACTTTCACCTTTATAAGGAAAATAAATTCTAATATAGAACAATAAAAACCTGCCATGGGCAGGGACACTTCACACTAGACCAAGTTGCTCAAAGCCTCATCCAAGATGGTCTTGAACACTTCCAGGGAGGGGACATCCACAGCTTCCCTGGGCAACCTCTTCCACTGTCTCACCACCCTCACCGTAAAGAATTTCCTCCTTATCCAAAGTCCAAACCCACCCTCTTTCAGTTCGAAACTGTCACCCCTTATCCTATCACTACATCACTTTGTAAAAAGCCCTTCTCTGGCTTTCCTGTCCGCCTCCTTTAAGTACTGGAAGGCTGCTAGAATTCCATGGAAGATGCTCTTAAGGTTGCAGGGAGAGCAGGGTCCTCTTCTCCCCTCCCACCCGGACACCTGTACCTCATGAGTGCCCCGACCTCCAGCACCGGTGTCGAGGCAGGAACCCAGCACTCGGTGCTTGCGTGCTGGAAATGCTCCCCTGCAAGAGCACTTTTTATCGTTCCTGCTGTGCTGCTTTAATAACCCTCTTTGATCTAACGCCAAAGTGGCAAGTCATCGCAAACAAGCGGCCGGAGCTCTGCGCCGCGCTCATAAATAACAACACAAGCATTCCTCGCTTCACCCCTCGCTCCTTTTGGGGCCGGGATCGTGAAGGATGGTCCATCCCACGTTTCAGAGAAGTTGTTGCTCCTGGACAGCACATTTATCACCCATTTTAAGTTTATCAGCTGCTTTTCAGTCCTTGAATCACCAGCGATTTACCCCAATCCCGATTCCCGTGCGGATGAACCTCTGCCCCATCCCAGAGCCCAGCTCCTCTCCTACACCAGCGAACCATTTCTGGCAGTTGCATCATCAAGACATCCAAAGGTGGATATTTTGCTGGGGTTGGCATCCTCCACAGAGCAGCTGATGGGCAAAAGCCTCCTGTACATTCCTCCCTCACAACCAAAGCTGAGCTAACTGCAAGGAAGAGTGGAAAAAAGTCCTCTGGAAAGTAGCTGTAATAGAACCAGCCATTTCTTGACTCTAACCCCCCCAAGAGATGCTTATTTCAGAGCTATTACCCATTTTTAGTAATAAAGGTAAAAGATGGAAGTATTAATAACTGTAAAGAGATACAGGAGTGAGTAACCCCTTTGCCACTTAGAGTAATGCAACTAAAATAGAGCTCCGAGTGATTAAGCAGCTTTTAAACGTTGCCTTAAGCTTAAATAATAAGCAGGAAGCATTTAGTAATGTCATGTTCTCTGACACAGGCTTCCTTTAAAAGCATTCACCCAAGAGCAGTGGAAAACAGCGCAACGTGTTACCTCTTGGGGAACAGTAGACAACGTCCATCGTCATTCAGCTACTGGGCCAAAACCAGTTGACACCACTTAAAAGGATAACAAAGCAGCAGAGCCCCTGGGTTCTCAGGCATTATCCTGGAGGTGAGGAGAAAACAGCCACTGCATGGAGGTTTAGTTTAGTTGTGGTCCATTCTCTTCTCCATCTTCGAAAGGTTTTTAGAGCAGCTTCTCTCCAACCTCACCCACGCAACGATTTCGATCCAGCTGCCACCAGTAGCACACTGGAAAGTCAGCAGGAGTTAGCCAGTGAAAAGGAATTACAAAACTTCTGTGAGCTTCTTGTATCATCAGCATCTGAGTCTAACGGATGTTTATTAGTCAGCGTAGCGGACAACAGAGCTTAAAGGGTGAAGTTTTTGAGTAGTCACCGTTTACATGCTTAATGAGAATTCAAAAGACATAATGAATTAGGATTCCCCTGTTGGGCACTGAGTACTTCTTCATTAAATTCTAATGAACTGGGAAGAATATCAGGTTTGCTCATGCAGTGTATTTTTTTCCCCCCTTTTTTATGGTTATATTTAGATGTATTTAGTTAATCCTTATCCTCATGACAAAGAAATGCTGAAAAAAACCATGTTGGTTATGAATGGAAGGAATATTAATGTGTAAAGGCAGAAAAGCCAGCAGCACAAATTATGTGAAATAATAGCTGAAGAATTTTTGCTGTTTCATACAGAACCCAGAGCACCCAAACCAGCCATTTTCTCTTCTCTTTAGAAATCGCAGGATGAGATGAAATCTCATTTAGCAATAAGATTATGGTTAATGATGATGAGATCTCCCTTGATTACCACCTTTAGAAACAACAAAAAAAAGAGGACTAATTCCTGAAAACAGACCCAGAACATAACAGGAACCTCTTCCCAGCCCTAAATGAGAGGGTTTCACACAGAGAAATCCAAATTGCTCATCACAGAACCGACGGCAAGCGTGTAACACTTCCAAAAGCAACACCCCAACACAGGAAGAACACCCAACTCATTGAGTAACTACTTCAAACGTGACCATGGTGCCACCCTAACAGTGCCCTGGGACAGGAGAGGTGGCTGGGCCGTGCACACCCACCCCAGGCAGCCTCAGCTAGCAAAGTTATCGGGTATCTTGTGTTCAGAGGCTCTTCTACAGAGCATCAGGCTGTACAGGAACAGGAGGTCCTGTGCCTTTGGGAACTGGTATTTCTACAGCCTGAGTCACTCTGTGTAATTTCTTTTAAGTATGTGGTTATTACAAAGAGCATAAAAAGCCTTAAAAAAGTATTTTACGAATCTGTGCTGATATTAAGTCAACAAGAGGGCAGCAGGAGGGTGAGATGGTTTGAAAAGGAGCATGAAAGCAGCTGCAGTAACATCACGGCTTCTCCATCCTTCTCCCAGAATTACAGCAAACCCTTTGTGGTCACTCGAGCCACACTTTGGGCAAAGCTGCTGTGCCGCTGGGGTCCCTTCGCCAACACCACAAAACCACCCCCAGCCACCGCCTTCCGCTGTGGCTGCTGTTCAAAGGCCAACAGGTCACTTCACCGGGTGCCGGGCCGGTTCCTGGCACGATGACAGCGGCCACGCAGACCCTGGCACGTCCCCTTAATCGCTGCCTCCCACGTTGAAATCCAGGGGATTATAACACTTCATCTTCTCACTGGCTGTTGGCAAGACAAGCAAAACAATTAGGCTGTTATGGCAATTTTATGGTGCTTATAAAATTCATTAGCAGCCTATTAATTAAATTTTGTCATTAATAATATTATTATTATCTTCTCTTCCAATTCCTTCTCTGCTCAGGCTCTATTTTCTGGTCTTTTTTTTTTTTTTTTTCCCCCCTCTTTTTTCCCCCCCTCCTCTTGCCTTGCCTTTCTTGTTTGCTTCCTGAGACAGAAGCAGCCCAACTTTGCTCTCCAGCCATACGGAGGGGGAGATGCTGCTTTCCCAGCTCGCCTTTGCTGTTTGGGATGAGCCCAGAGCAGCAAAGCCAGGCTCTGACAGAGCCCTGCCATGGCCAAAGGAGCAGTGCTGGCCCAGAGAGCAGGGACAGCCCCAGAGGGCACTGGCAGGCTTTGCCAGGGGAAGCCTTTAGCATAAGTGGGTGGTTTAGGTCAAGGGACATGTTCTCTTTTTTTTGGAGACCTGGGATGTCTCTGTTCTTTTTATAACCAGAGGATGCAGATCAAGCCTGGTGATGTGGAACCTTCCCAAAGATATGATTTTTGGAGGAGATCGTCCTTCAGAGGTTAGTAGCCAGAGCACTTGTTCTTTGCGGACACTAGCCGGGTTTTTTTCTTGTTTTGTTTTGTTTGCTTGGTTGGTTTTTAACTCCACATTGGGAATAATCTCCAAGAGACTGTTTCCTAATATTTTACATTAATTTGAGACCGAAGTGTATTTTATTTGTACATTTGCCAGGATTTTGAAGTCTCCCTCCCAGGATCCTGTCCTCTTTCAAAATGTCTCTGGAGACTCCTTTGATGCTCCTAGCATGAGAGATCCCACCACCCCACAATGCAAGAGATTGTCTGAATTGGAAACTTTCCCAGAACAAGTTTGCTGGTTAAAGGGCTCCATTTGTGATGAAATATAGCTCAGTCCACAGGATCTTACCTTCAGTGCTCTCCAACTGTTGTCTCAGGCAACGTTAACCAGTAACCACACTTGATGCGTTCCTCTCTCCTGTAAGAGACATGAGAAGACTTTGTTATTGTCAATAAAACTCCTACTGGGGCTCAGTGTCACTTCGCCTGTTTTGTCCAAGGCTTTCCCTGAGTTTTACAGCCCTATATTTAAGGCCAGATAGTGCCATGGATGTATCCTGCATGAATATGACCCACACACCACGTGATGCGCTGCGTGGCTCTGGGGCATCTCCTGCCATTTGGATCCTGTCCTGCATGTGCCCTGGGGTGCTCTGGAGGTGCCGGGGTCTGCAGCGTAGGGGTGCACTGGTGGTGCTGGGACACACGGTTCTGGGTTGCGCTGGTGGTGCTGGGGTGTACTGGCGGTGCTGGGGCTCGGTGGCCCCGCACAGCACCGGTGGAGCATTGCCATCTACAGCACCGCGAGCAGCACTGCACAGCAGCAGGCAGGACCCGCTCCCTCCACGCTCCCTCCCTTTATTCCAGTCCTGGCCATGGCCAAAAAACCCCAAATAACCATTTTCAGTCTGTCTGGGGCAGGTGTGGGGCCAACACACCCAAACTCCAAGCCAGGTCCTCAGCTGCCCCACCACTATTTTGGTTGGGTTTTGAGCTTTCTAATTCACTCCTCATACAGAGAAAACTTTCAGCAACCTCAGAAGTCTGACTTCTATCTTATTTACATGAAGCTGAATAATCAGATGTGTCTGACTCCTTCAGGCAGGCCTGTCGGCACCGCTCACTGACACTTGCCCTAAATTCAGACCACGTCCCTCAGCACCGATTTCTATGGAATGATGTGACCCGTTCTGTTCACCACTTGCCGAAGTGCAGCGCAAAAACCCAACGGGGTTTTCCCCAGGCTGTGGGAACCTCCAGCTTAACTTTCCTGCCAGGTTTACCCCGAAATGAGCCAATCCTAAATCTGGTTTGGAAGCATCTCACCGGGATCTGAGGTGCTACGTGTCCCCTGCGTCGCTGAAGCCGATCAACTCAGAGCTGCCTCATATTGTGTGGCAGGGGAAAAAGCATAAATTCAAACTTTAAAACACACTACTTGGCATAATCACATTAAAACACAACATTGGGACCCTATTATATTATAATTCAATATTGTTGTTGGTAGTGTTTGACAGATTGCTGTTATATGTCATTTTACAGGCGAGTTAAGGGACGGCGAGGGTGTTAAAGCATTAAAGCACCTCGCTGCCACCGCTGAACAACAGTCACCCTTTTGGCTGAAATCACTCCAGTGTAGTGCCTTGTCAACCCCCAAGATCATTTCTCTTTGCAAGTGATGACCTTTCTTTTCTTTTCAAGTCCTTATTGTTTCCAACTTTCTATCTTCCAGATTAAAACTTTGCTGTACTTAAATAATAGACAAGAACAGGCCAGAGGTTATTGGCTTCATGTTGGGCTCTGTGGGGTGACCGGTAACCTTCCTACCTATGGCTCACACGTGGCAGGACTTTACTGATCGACATTACTTGAGAAATTAA
This sequence comes from Megaceryle torquata, assembly GCA_024611175.1. Lineage (NCBI taxonomy): Eukaryota > Metazoa > Chordata > Aves > Coraciiformes > Cerylidae > Megaceryle > Megaceryle torquata. Next base: position 2,780 of record JANIJG010022638.1, on the reverse strand, counting down.
ATCTCAGGAGCCCAAAGGGAGGTGGGGGTTATGCCAGTTTTCACCTGTGCTGGTGCATTCGCTCTGCACTGGGCAGTTCACCAAAGGGAACGCGTCCTGGGGACATCCCTGGTGCCACCACCTGGATCCTCTACACCAGGGACCATCCAAGCCAGGTTTATCTCAAGAGAAGTCCCCAGCTGCAATCACCTTCCTCCTTCATTTTGCAATACTGAGTTGCACCAAAGGCAGTAATACAATAAACCTCTGCTGTTATAGCGGAAGAATTAAATTTGCCATTATTATGCCTTCACACAAATCCTCGTGGAAGAGTTAGCTCCTGTTTGCATTAAGCGACTGCGTTTCATTGGTTAATACCAATGTCTTTAGAGGTCATCAAACTCAACAGTTAAAAAAAAAAATTAATCTGAGAATTTACAGCAGTTAAATACAGCTAAATAATTAATGATGAGGAAATTGAACTTCCCATGGAGATTGGATTAGGAGCCGATGTGGGACACCAGTGCTGTAGAGCATGCTTCCCTGGGGAACCTCCCAGCAAAAATCAGCCTCTTTATTGCTTTCCCTATCACTAATAAAATATGAAAGCAGAGAATACAATAATATTTTCATATCATATTAATGACCTTCAGAATGCAATCAGAATAGCAGCTCGCACAGAGCAATTTGCTAACATAATATCAAATTGTTAATACGATATGAAGGTCACTAAGACAGTACAAAAATTAGTGTAGCGACAGCAACCAACCGAAGTCTTTCAGCAACAGGAACAATTAACTTGCAACTTCATTTTTGCCACCCGTACCTCATACGCACGTGTCAGGCACGAGATCAACAAGCAGCCACGCAGTCTCCTTGGGCTCGGAGGACTTCTGTCTGCTTTGTGGTCCCTCTAGCTTGGCTGGCTCACACCCAGGGTAGGAAGAAGCATCTCACCCCAAATGCCTCCTAACTCAGTGTTGGGGGTAAAGGCAAAAGGGAAAAGGAGGGAGCAAATGCAAAAGTTGAGGTGACAATTTAAAAGAAAGGAAAAAAGAAAGAATCACAGAATCACAGTATGGTAGTGGTTGGGAGGGACCTTTGGAGATCCTCCCATCCAGACCTGCTGGTAAAGCAGGATCACTCCGAGCAGCTGCACAGGATCATGTCCAGGCAACTTGCCCTTGTTGAACTTCATTAGGTTCCCCTCCGGCCAACTCTCCAGCCTGTCCAGGTCTCATTGGATGGCAGCAGCAGTGTCAGCCACTCCTCCCAGTTTGTGTCATCATCAAACTGGCTGAGGGTCCATTCTTTCCCTTCATCCAGGTCACTGATGAATATGTTGAACAAGGCTGGACCCAGCACTGACCCCTGGGGAACACCACGAGCTGCAGGCCTCCAGCTGGACTCTGCACCACTGATCACAACCCTCTGAGCTCTGTCATTCAGCCAGCTCTCAACCCACCTCCCTGCCCACTCATCTAACCCACACTCCCTCAACTTACCTGTGAAGATGTTACAAGAGACAGTGACAAAAGCCTTGCTGAAGTCGAGGTAGACAACATCCACTGCTCTCCCTGGAGAAGGAATACAGAGAAAAGCAGAGGAGCACCTTCAGAGCTCGTCAGAAAACCCACCAAGCTGGGAAGCAGGGCATAGACTGACACGCAGGTGTAGGAACCATTGAGATGGCCATACCCCAGAGGAACAGCTGGGGAGAATCATAGAATTTCTGAGGCTGGAATAGACCTCCAAGATCATCAAGTCCAGCCTATGACCCAACACCATGAGGTGGTCAGACTGACGTCCCACCGAGCCCCAGAATGTTCCTTCATGGGCCTAGGGGAGGAATACAGAAAGGGGACAATCACACAAGGCTTCTCCCACATCAGACTCCTCTTCCAGACCCTGCAAAACTCCTCTCCTCCCTGGACCTCACCTGAATTTCAACACACACAATATCCTATGATAAGACCATCAACAGTTTAACAACTTTTTCCATGACAAGTCATCTCATTTTATTAACTGTGGACATTCTGCTTTCATTTCACACCTCTCTTGGCACCGACTCCATGAGGGATCTTGTCAAACAAATTAACTACAGAATTTAGAGTTATTCTTTCCTCGGTCAGAGTTTTGTCTAATTACACCAACGTCACCACAACAAAGTGAGGATCTGCCTGAAATCAATGGAAAAAAACCTCAGTGAAATCTCTTCTGAGCAGCAGGAACAGGTCAGGCCGTGACTTTGTTTCCATAAACAGAGATTTTATGCAGGTACTTCAGTGTTCTGAGTGACAAATACAGCGGGGAGAATCGTGCGGGAAGCCATTCTTCAGCTGCACAGCGTGAGGGGTATCTCCTCCTGGAGACTCATTTTGCTGTCTGACTCAAAGCTCCTTTATATGTCTTTTATACAGGAATTGATTGGTATTTAATTAACCTGCACTTTATGCCATAGTCAATCTTTAATTAAATGCATCCTTAAGCATAGAATTTAAAGCATTACCAGAATGACTTTAAGAGCAGAAAAGCAGTTTTATGTTTTCCTCATAAACGAGAGCCAAGGAATGAAGGAAAAAGCTGCTCGAAAGAAGGAATCTCCTCAATCAAACACAAAACTGTTTGCAGGGAGCTATCCACCAACAGAAGGAGACACCCAAACAGTTCCCATTGGGAACAGGGATTTATGGAGAGTGAACTTACAGCAGTAAGTGAGGCTTTGGAGGAGGGAGACCCTTTAGCTCCCAGGAGCTCTTTGAAGCCTCAAGGCCTCATGCAGGCTTTGAAAAATAAACTCC
>JANIJG010022637.1:19445-45473 GCA_024611175.1 Megaceryle torquata | reverse complement strand
CCCCCCCGATACATTCTGAAAGGTGTCTTTAAAACTGAAATCTGAGGGAGAATTTTGACATTCTGTAGTGTCCAGATAGGCAATATTATAGGGTTTGGCCTTTAAGAAAAATGGATTTCTAAAGCAGCAGTTAATTATTCTTTAATCTCCTGGAACATACTTTGGTGGTCATTTCAAAATGGAAGGATAATACTTTTAGGGATAATTTTACCTTTTGTATTTTCAAAACTAAGAGGAATCAGAAATAGATTTGGAGGATGGAGTGTGTAGGCTGGGAAGTTCCAGTTCTGGGTCAGAACCTTGTTGTAACGAGATGAGCAAACATGTTGCTAATGTGATGGCATGAAAGCTTGTAAACTGAGGATCCTACCCCCTGAGTGAAGCCCCTCTTTTATTGCTTCAGTTTCTCACTCAATTACAAATGTAGACCTTGAGAAAACAGCTTCCCTAGAGGTCTGGCTGTATGTATTTTCAGGAGGTATACAGGAATGCCTTTATTCACTTACTGGTTCTTTGTGGCTTTTTAAAAAGAAAATACAAAATTAATTTTAATAAAATCTGAAACAGCTTCAGATTTCATAGATGTCAAGTCTGATTTCTGCAGAGTGAATGTGTAGAGCAGTGAGCACAGAGAAGATTGTGCTTTTAAAATCTAGCTTCGGTGAAGTCAATTTAAAGGCAGTTTGACAAAAGCAATTCCTATAAGCTAAATACACTTTTTCTGGAAACTTTGATGCAATTTCCTGTGGCAAAAAACTGCCCTCACTCTATGCTCTAGGGAATGAAGGGCAGAAGATTTACTGTGAATATGGAACTTATTTATAACCCTTTCCCCTTGGGAAATAAACTTTAGAAAATGCTATGTCAGCGCGTGTGCAGGAATGCAGCAGTACAGTCCCCAGTAGGTCAGCCAGCACTCTGACAGCTGCAGTTCATTTGCTGTTTCACAGGAATAAAGTGAGAGGCAGAGGAACCCAGTGAAGTGAGTTGCTTAATAGTACTCGCATAATATTAGTGCTTTTGAGCTGATGTGTGTGTGTTTCCACACAAAAAAAAAGCCTCTGAAACCCAAGGAGGATTTTATTGGAACTGGAGCACGAGAGTTGCAGAAAGAGAATGTGAATACATGTCTTCGGTTAAGTGGAAGAGCTTCTATTCTAATAGGCTAATGGCCTAGAGATTTTATTTTAGCAGAAAATGCAGAAATGTTCCTGGGACTGTGGTGGTAAATTTAGTTCTTACGCAGCTGCTGGCATTCAGCTCATTGAGACACACAAAAACCTCAGCGTTTCACTGAAATTTCCCAACTGGGTGAAGAGCAGTGGTTTTCTGGAACACTTCTTCTCTTCAGCCAGTAGGTTTTGTTAGTCACATATCTGATTTCCTCAGTCTTCTACTGTAATCTGACAATTTTAGGATTACAGTGATGGAAAATGAGGCTGCCTACATAAAGCATTCCTTTTTCAGGTACAGGCACCCTGACCAGGAGTGGTAGTTAGGAGTGTTCTGAGCACTGTTCACACTGCCTGCTCAAAAAAAGCTTTTTTTTTTTTTTTTCCTTATAATGTTATTTCTTGCCTTCAGGTTGATTGCCCTGCTCTGCTGGGCCACTGGGCTCCTCCACGCTTTATTTAGCCAACAGAGCTCCACTGGCTTCTGCGTTGCTCAGTGTTAGCACTGTATGGCTGTCCCTTCCTGCACATGGGTTCTTTTAGAAGTGATCCTGCTTCTCCCTGCTGAACTTGAAGTAAATGTAGATTTCAATATGCAAAAGCAAGCACATGTTTTTCTAGCTGACTCATTACAATTTCTTATTTTCTGCTTCTCATGCCTTAAAGCAAATCAGTGTTTTTAAAACTACAGGTCCTGATCTGCTAAGGTGTGCCTACTACCAGTTGCAGTTACTTAAATACAGGATGTTGATAGTGGCTCAGTAGGAGTCTTCCTGAGACCACAAGCATTTCTTGTTGGTTTTGGTGAGACCTCTGTGTCCACATGGAGTGCTTGTTTATTGCTTCCTCCAGGAAATAATTCACCCAAGTGTATGTGTCTAAGCTTGCAATAACTGACTTGTCGCCTGCTTCCTGGTGTTCTTCTGAAGGTGTAGAACACAATCGTGAAGTCCTGTTATGTAGCTACATGTCTCTTCTTCACCATATTTATTTATCTTTTAATAATCTGTTGCTTCAGCTGTCTTCATATAAGGACTTGTCTTATAATTCATCACCCCACAGTTGTCTGTTGCTGAACTGTTTGCATTTCTGCAGCATCTCTTGCTAACAAAGGCTGAACTTTCTTGGTTGCTGCTACATTTTGAAGAGAGAAAAGATCTGTTACAGTTTCAAGAAGCACTACTGCTGAATACAGAACTAAAAAGGATGTCCCTGACAGAATGGGACTCACCATTTTGTTTTCGGTGGCATTGTGGAAGACTTTCCCCTTATTCTATATGGCCATACCATCCTTTGTTCTTGAATAACTTCTTTATATAAAAAAGCTGAAATTACCTTCCTAAACAAATGTCAATCTCCTGTAGGATTTTGGTTTTATCTTGTTGACCTCCTGTGTTGAGCTGGTCTTCTCTGAGAGTAGAAAAAGTATCCAAAATGTAGAGAAACTAAACCTTCTGAGCACTTGTCTTCAAACAAAAAGATTTCTTTGGTTTTCATTTGTGGGCATAAGCTATTGTGACAGACAGAGCAAAGAGGGTGGGAATGTGACATATGTACCAATGACCGGCATCAGTAAACTGGATAGCATCAGCTATTAGTATGTAGACTTAGGTGGTGTTAACTGAGTTGCAGATAGATGCTGAATTCTTTTCCTGCTCTTATATCAGGGATCCACATAATGACTGATGTGCAATAAACACTAATGGAGCACGTTAAAATTCACAGAATCGCAGAATGGTAGGGGTTGGAAGGGAACTTTGAAGATCGTAAGTCCAGCCCCCCTACCAGAACAGGACAGAACTAGAGCAGATCACGCAGAAATGCATCCAAGACAGGTCTTGAAAGTCTCCAGAGAAGGAGACTCCACAACCTCTATGGGAGCCTATTCCAATGCTCCACAACTCTTACAGTAAAGAAGTTCTTCCTCATGTTGAGTTGGAGTGCTTCTGCTCTTTACTTTCCCTCCATTGTAATTTTTAATTCCCTTGATACTTGTGATGTATGGTGCTGTAATTTCCCTGCTCCAGCTGTATGGTTGTAAGGTAACCAGAGTCACCGGGATTTTCTCATATAGCTAACAGGTCCTAAATTCTCTGAGTGAGAGAGTGCCAGAGTACCTCCTCGTGACTGAAGAATGTACTATTTGTCAGCACACCCCTTGTTTTCTGGTTTTTGAAACTTGTTTATCAGTGACTCTTGGGTACCCTCAGTTCCTTTAACATTACCACATATGTTGACATTACAAGTACAACACCTCAAATGTGGAAATGAAGGTAATGTCTGCAGGCTTTTAGGCTGAAAAAGAAGTACATTTAGTGTGTTAAATTCCCTGTGCTTAAGAGAAAGAGGCTTTTGCAGCTTTTAGCACTGTGCAAATCATAGAATTGCTTAGTCAGTGAGGAATGGCCATCTTGAGTCACTGTTGTTCACACAGGACTGTGAGCAAAGGGAATGACCCTGAAAGACAGCTCTGTGAAAGCAAGAGACATACCTTAGCTTCTTCAGGTCTCAGTTTTGCAGATAGCCCTGAAATACAGGATTGCAAAAAATGTCCTGCCTGGGCTGCACTGTGGGAGGGGGTGGTGAACAATGGCATAGCAGGCTGGGGATGCAGCTGGCTGTTTAAAAGCACTGCCTTACCGTGTTCTTGCCATAAACTGGTGCTCCAGTAGTGTAATTAAATGCATCACAGCATCGAACAGTGCAGAACTCTGATAGCACCAGCAGGTGCTCATGAAGGATGTTGTCCCTAGTACTGGTCTTCTACCTGGTCCCATGTAGCTCCCCCTGGACATGCACTAGTTGTCTGCATTCCAGAGCATCAGGTGAGGCCCCATGTGAGACCAGCTGTGCTTCCCTGACAGCATGATACAAAATGCTCTTGTGTGACTGGTTGGAGTAGCCCACTACACATAGAGAGGTGTTTTTTTGCCTTTGTTTCTGGTATCAGGGGTTGTGATTTGAGGAAAGAGAGAGTCGTCGTCTGTGTGTGCTTTCTTTAGGGGTTTTGTTGTTGTGGTTTTTGTTTGTTTCTTTCTTTTGTTGTTATTATTATTATTAGAAACTTAATGTATTTGCATTTACACATGCATGTTCTTTAAATTATTTGGGAAAATAGTTGACACCTGAATTTCCTGGATAATTATCCAGGAACTCTGAATGATCACTTAATATAATTTTTTTATTAGTAGATTTATGCCTTAAAAGATGCTTGTTCTGCTGTTTAAGTGCACAACTCTTTGAATGAAGAGTACTTTTTCTTTTAGCTGGCCTCCTAGACCTGTGTTCTGCTTAAGTAGTTTTGGCTTATTCCTGTAAGAATGGTTGAATGTGTTGTTTTTCTTAGATAATATTCTTTGTGTGTTCTGTGACCTCACAAACAACTGTTGCAAGATGGGCTTAAAGCTCTCCAGAACATCACAGATTAGATTTTTACAAGGATCTCACTCTAACCAGTAATTGACTAAGGAATTTTAATAGGCCCAGTTAGTGTCACAGAATCATTCTGGTTGGGAGAGACCTTCAAGGTCAAGTCCAGCTGTTAACCCAGCACTGCCAGGTCACCATTAAACCATGTCCCTCAGCGTCATATCTACACATCTTTTAAATACCTTCAGGGATGGAGACTCTACCACTTCCGAGGGCAGCCTGTTCCAGTGCTTGACAACACATTCGGGGGGGAAATTTTTCTTAATATCTAATCTAAACTTCCCCTGGTACAACTTGAGGCCATTTCCTCTTGTCCTATCACTTGTTACTTGGTTGAACAGCCCAACCTCCACCTTGCTACATACTCCTTTCAGGCAGTTGTAGAGGGTGATAAGGTCTCCCCTGAGCTTCCTTTTCTCCAGGCTAAATAGCCACAGTTACCTCAGCCACTCCTCGTAAGACTTGCTCTCCAGACCCCTCACCAGCTTCATTACCCCTCTTTATACATGCTCCAGCACCTCCAGTGTCCCTGTAGTGAAGGGCCTAAAGCTGAAAAACGAATTTGAGGTGCAGCCTCACCAGTGCTGAGTACAGGGGGACAATCACTTCCATAGTCCTGCTGGTGGACACACTATTTCTGATGCCATTGGCCTTCTTGGCAACCTGGGCACACTGCTGGCTCATGCTCAGCCAGCTGTGTACTGACACCTCCAGGTCCTTTTCTGCCCGGCAGCTTCCCGGTCACTCTTCCCCAAGCCTGTAGTGTTGACTGAGGTTGTTGTGACCCAAGTGCAGGACCAGACACTTGGCCTTGTTGAACCTCATATCACTGGCCTCAGCCCATTGATCCAGCCTGTTCAGATCCCTCTGTAAGAGCCTCACATCCCTCTGTAGAGCCTCTAATCATCATTTACCTAAATTTGTGGGCATTCTTAGCTGAGCAGAGACAGTGATTCAGGCACATGCGTCATGTCCAAGTTGCACACGACATGCAAACATCACAGTTGCCAGCCAACCCTGACTGAGAAGCACATGCTACCACACAGCCTGGTCCTGCAGCAAGCAACTGAACCTGTAAAGTCATGTAGAGAAAAGCCAGCTCTCTGGAGGGTTCATTTAGGCTGCAGGCTTCCTATGTCTGTTGGCAGCTTGAGAAATTCCAAATTGCCGTTGCCTAGAGGGTTTTTTAATCTGTGAATGTTTAAAATAGTCAATTGCTTTGGCATATTGACATGTGTAGTGTACCATGAGAATTCCAGCAGTTGCATTAAATGCAATTACTCCACAAAAGTTAGAATGTTATTCCTTTTAATCTGTTTATAATTGCTGGCTTCTTCAGTGTTTGTATCTTTCTCTCCGCTGTTAAATACATTAAATTGTTTGACGGTATTTTCACTGTCACACAGGTAAGTTTAATGCATACTGCTTCCATTATCAAGAAAGGTGTGTATTTTTGGATCACGTCTTTTGTAGTTCATATAATTAGTTCCCCGAGGGAAGGTTTCATTTTTATGTGTTGCATCGCATAAAGGCGTGCATCCATTTTAGGCAGGTTGTCTGGCAACAGCAAGAGAAGAACATCCGTAAAACATGTTGAATGCCAAACTTTGCCGTCTGCTTTCTTTGTTAGAAATTGGGCACATGGCATGTGAATATCATAAGTGTGCAAATGAATAATTTTAGTGAAATGTACCAGACTGATGGCCCTGGGCAGAAATTAATATTTGGTCTTTCAGAAAATTTTCTCGGCTCAGATAGAGGAAGGCTTTTATGTCATTTTCTATCTCAAACAATTAAAGGGAGGAGATGGAGATCAGACCTCTTTTTTGAAATGGCAGATGGATTCACAGGTTATCCATAATCAGATGCACTTTGTGGAGCCTTTGGAAGTAAAGCAAAGCACTGCAGAAAACAGAAAAATAGTGTGTTGAAAACAGGCCAGAGAAGAAAGCCATGGACAAAAGGGTGTTTTTGAAGAGAATGTTCTCCTCACCTTACTTAGTATGTGGTTGGACTCAAGAATGGATCCAAGCCTTGTATGCCACATACTCCTAAGACCAAAGTGGCAAGACTGAACACATAGCAATACACAAGGCGTAAGGTTTTATACACAGGTGGACCATATCTGGAACATGTAGACACCTGCATGCCCATCAGGTTTGCAGAGTATCAGGCACATCTATGCAATCATAAGAGCTATTCACAAGGCAGACTAGAGATAAAGTGTACCGTGCTTCTGACCATACTGTGGTGCAGACATAGGCAAGAGATTCTTATTTAACTTCAACATTCTGCTGTGTTTGCCTTGTTCTTTGATTTTCCTCCCATTTATATTTCTTGTTTGTGATCTATTACTCTTCTTGACTTCCCTGCCAAACCCCCAAGGGCCTGTTCTTTGAATTCCTTGAACTCTGCTATTAAACCCATTCTTTCATTGGTCTTTCTCTTCTGTTAAAGCCATGTGATCTTGTGATTTTATTTCTGTTGCTGATGTTTTCAGGCACAGCTGTAAATTCAGCACCTGGAATACAGCTTGCTAGCTCTCCTGTTTTACTTCCAGCTTTGCGTTTTGCCTTCAGGTTGTTTTTCCAAGTTTGTCTCTTACTATGTGAAGTGGCTTGATGTGAACATGAATGAGCAAGTTAGTGAGCTGTTTGAGTAATCCACAGTGATGCGATAGATTTTCCACAGTGGTGGAAAATCTGAAATCTTATACTGAGTTTCTGTGCTGGTCTCGGAAGATCAAGTGGTATCATCCAAGAACAGAAGATATTGGACTAGATGACTGGGGCAGATTGTTTGGATTCCTTTTTCAGTATTTATACTTGGTGTCCAGGAAAGCAAAAAGGTGATAAATAAATAAATAAATAAAATAGGTGATGTGATTTGCATCACCTCAGTTTCCAATGTCCAGGGGGAAATACTGCCCAAGAGCAGAGATGCCAGGCGCAGATGTCCTTGCTGTTCTTTGATTAGATGCCATTATTCTTCCTTTCATTACTCTCTAGCTGCATGCAAAAATCATTCGTGAACCTTGATGGTATTTCATCATATTTTATGGACAAAAATTTGAAACCAACAACGTTTAAGAAATTTGCCAACCACTGGCTTTAGAAACTATTAGTAAATTTATTGCTTTTTTGTGATGACCTGGTGACTGCCAAAGAAATAAAAGCCGTATTCAGCTGATGTGATGCAAAATGCCATTTCCTACTGATGTAGTAAAATGTTGGCTTCTGTCAGTCATGAAATTTAGTGCTGACAAAGCTTTTGTAATTTAACAATCCATTGGTTTTGACAGATGAAGAAAAGAATTCACAAAGCCTTCTCCTATTTCTTTTCTCTCATTCTAACTACTTCAGGCAATTAAGTGCACGTGCCAGTGTTGTCAGCAACAACAACAACCAACCCTCTCCCCAAACTAAAAATGTGTTCTTTTTAATTTCTACTGTTCAGGTATAGGGTTGCAGTGCAAGATTTGCAGAAATTCTAGGAAGAGGTTGTTAGGAAATCTGACACAGTTATGAAACCTGAAACAATACCTGGGTGTGCACAGCTGTGTGTTTGTAGAACAGCTGTACATTCATGCTCTGGTTCTGGGAATTGATGGAGACTGAGTTTCACTCCTGACTTGCTGCTTTGCCATGCAAGGGTCATTCAGCTGCTCAGTGCTTCAGCACTGCCATTTCAAGCAACACCATTCTGTGTTCCATTCTGTAATTTCAAAAGATATAAGAATGAGAACTGCTGTATGAATGGGAGCAACTATTACTTATCCATTCTTCTCTGATAAGTTTTTATTAAGAAAAGCAACCATTTACCTAGAAGACACTGGTGAAACACTGCCCATGCCACTCATTGTTGATAACAGTAAATGATTTTCACTAGATATCAATCTTTTACTTAAACTGTCATTGTAAAATGCAATTGTAATGCACAAAATGAGATTTAAAGGGCTTTCAGATTCCAAGTAGAAAACTACCAGTACCAGTGCCCTAGTCAGTCTGCCCTGGTTTGTTTAACTGTGTTTATTGGGCTGAGGCATTAGTACTTGCATTGTAGGGATCCATGGCTTAGCCATTGCAGTATCATTATCATCAAAACAAAGGGTTCCACTCTTCATTACTAAGAACTCTTATAATTATATGAGGAACTTAACCCATTTAATCATGTAAGATTATGTAACATAAAATATGTACTGCAAAAGGGGGGAATATAGTGCCCTGTTAGGTCACTGGTATGTTAGCGAATGAAGACTTCACAGAGCAGGTGGGTGCGAGGTTCATGTATAGCTATTGGTGCCTTGAGGAGGAAGGAGGACCTTCTTCTGGTGCTCTCTGTCCTCCTTTCCCAGAGGGAAAGAGAATAAAAACCACCCTGTTAAACCATGGGGATCTTTCTTGCAGTTTCTTCTACAGGTCTGTGAGCAGAGAGAAAGGTGGGTTTAGAATTAGCCACTTGGGACTGATTGTAGGTATGTAGTCAGGGATGTAGCCAGAAGAGGGTTACACAAGCTGAGACTGCTTCCTCTGTTTTCCTCTATTTACCTTCCTTAATGACTGAAACCCATAATGTTGGAAACACAAAATCCAAGATACTTTCCCCCTTCCATCCTGGCAAGGGCATTCAAGTTGTGTTTCTTAAGGCTGCCCACTTGCTGAGGCTCCAGTAAGTCCACATCTGAGTTTGTAGAAAAGTCAGCATGATGCATCAATATTCTAAGTGTTCAAGAGCAGCTACAGCTGCCTGAATTGTTATCAGTCAGTGGGGACCCTCCTGGCTCAAGTGATAGGAGCTGGTGTTTAGGGGTTCACAAGGCTTCCAGATTTGGCTGTGTAAGTTACTTAGCTGTTGTGCTTAGTAGAAAATGGATATGTTATGGTAGGGAAACAAGGGTAAGATAACTTCAAATGCTGAATATGGAAGACTGAGGTGAAAGGGAGGATGAGAGGGAGGTGTTGCCTTCTAGATATCTAAACTGAGAAGGGACAGGTGTCATGCAGGAGTAACCAAGGAACAGTGGCAGAAGGGAAAATGAGTCAAGCACGATGGAGAAGGTAAGAAGGAAAGCAGATATGAGCTGAAGCAACTTTGGAAGGAAGGAGGCAACTCTGTTGCTCGCAGTAGGGAACAAATTTAAGGGGAAGATAGAAGAATAAAGGAAAGTTGGAAAGAGGATTCAAACAGTTGCACACAAGTGCATCTGAAGTTTAAAGAAACGTGTCACTGTAGGAGTGGGTACCATTTTTTGTGTTTTTCAGTCATTTCTCTGCTTCTGCCTTCCTCATTTTTTCCCAAGAGCCAGGATCTGATGTGGACCCGAGAGCAGCATCTGTCAATGAGTTTCTCAGAAGAAGTTACAAATTGCACTTCTAATTTTTTCCTACGTAGGTTGTTTGCTTTTTTAGGGTTCCTGCCAGGTGGTTCAAGTTGAGTAAAGTGATTTTGAAAGGCAGGATTTCATTATCCCATACAGAAAGACTGATCTGCTAAGGTAGAGCAGTGCTTGCTTTTAACTGGTGATAATTGTATAGTCCGTGCCAGCAGATGTTGTATTTGTCTTGACCTTTCATTCAAGTGCAAAGACTAATCCTTTTGCAAGAAGGAAGGAGAGCTTGTTGGGAGCTGTAATTACCTAACTAGAATATGTCATACCGTGCAATGGGAAGATACTAGAAAAAATCTCTAAAAAACTTTATTTGTTGGATAGTGATAGTACCATAACAGAAGCTTAGCATTGCCCCTCCCATGTCAGGGTTAATTTGTGAATAATTGGTAAAAGATCCAAGGATGAAATGCAGGATGGCTACAGTATGAAAAGTGAGCCTTTGTTTGTTGGTCTTTTAAAGTAATCTTTTTCTAGTTAATGGTCTCACTCTTTACGTAGTAATTGTGCCTGTCATGAAAATCTACCTACTCCACTAGCTCCTTCCATGGCTTTACAGTTCTTTTCTATCTTAATGACTGGAAATCATAGGGCATCCTTAATATATCACAGCATGGGAAAAACCAGCAAGCACTGGCTCTATTTAATGTGATTCCACAGTGCTTTTTCCTGAAGGATGAATGTTTATTATTTTATTTGTAGAAAAGAATTAAACAGCACAGCTAGACTTCATGAACTGTATTAAGCAGCAATAGAAACACGTCTAAGTAATGATTTAAAAAGAAAAAAAAATTTTTTTTTTTGGTCCTTTGTGGAAGCTGGCAAGAAAGCACTGTATGTTCCTTCATCAGGAGTGTTACTTGAGTGGTCATAGTGAACTGGAAATTGCTGTCACACAGCAAAACTCACTTGTTTATCCATTTTCAGCTCAAGACATTTTAAAGTCTGCATGTATATAAACTGTGAGACTTGGAGCAGCTGTTTCAGAAAATGTCCCTGATTAGAAGACAGGCTAAGACAGGGTCAGTTGGTGTCCAAGGGTTTTATCTGGGTAATGGGACTGCTTGTTAGTTGACAGATCAACCAGACTGGAAAATGTGTGTATTACTTGCGAGCCTGTGTTGGATCTGGTAGTGGTTGTTGGGTCAGTGCACTCCTTGAAAATATGGCTGAGTTGGTGCCTCACCGCCTTGTGGTGTAAGTTGCTCTGTAGCATACAAATTTTGGCCAACTTGGGCTAAGGCTGTAGTGAATCTCCTGTTGACTTTATGGATATACCAGCTTTGTGTGGTAAAGAACATGAGATATGAAAGAGCACTTAGATGGATAGGAGTCCTTTAGAGATATCACCAATACTTAAATATATTTATGCATGCACTCTGTAACCCTTTCAAAACTGCTTTTTTGTTTAAAAGTGATCACTCTTTCAATAACAGTGTTCACAGTCATCTACTGACTGAAACCTCTGACAGGTATGTTTCCACCAGTAGATTAATAAAGATAATATGGGCATCTGTCTCTCAGAGGCTTCTGGCATCCATCAGATAAAATCAGTTCTGAGACTAGAGTCAGACTCATTTCTGTGGTGTAGATAAGTATATGTTTGCTTTGCGTCATATACTGTGTTGTCCAAATACAGGTCTTACCCTCCAGCCTGTTTGTGTTTATTGAATTTTAGCATGTTCTTTTCAACACAGGTGCCTGTGTAAGTTGAGTCATGCTGCCTTGCAGGCAACTTCTTCAGCCAGACGGCAGTATTTGGGGAGCATTGATTTAATGTGAAGAAACCTCTGTTCTGTTTAATTTTGTCTTTAGGAATGAAGACCCAGAAGTCGTCAACACCTAGGGCTGGATTTGAGACTGTCATCTGTGTGGAGCTGTATGTGTTGCTTCAGGCAGACTTCTTGGCCATGGGTCCTGCTCTTCACTTTTTCCCTTGTCCCGCATAGCCTTGCTTTGTTTACTTCCCACCCGTCCCTAGAAGGCCAAGCACAGACTGCTACCCCCAACACCTCGAACATACGCAATGACAACTCTTTTTGTGCTTGCCAGCTTGCGTTGATCTCTTTTCGTCATAGCTTGAGAACATATCCCTGCCCCCTTTTTTCTTTCTCTAGTTTTCTACAGCTTCGGTGAACTTTTTCTGTTGCTATAGTTACACTGCCTTTGATGAAATCAGCTTGGACTTTCCTTTACTGTTGGAGTCAGTTCTTAGCCGTACCGGTTCTGGCAGTAGTCCCATCCAATGTTAAGTCCTAGCATACGTCTTATGTCCTTATTTTTAGGGGTCTTTACGTGTTTGTTTCTGTTCCAGGAGTACTGCTATCTATGTAACAAAAGCTCATGGTCACCACAAAAATGCAAGCTGGGCATTCAAGTCAGTGGTAATTTAGGTCACAACTATTCCAGACCTTCAACTGATTCTTGCTGATTTTTAGTTTGGTCATCACTCCAAACCAGATGGGAGTTCCCTGGTAGCTTGTCCTCTCTTTTTCTGAAACACTATTTTACTCTCTTCTGAGTACTCAGACTCCTACATACAGAGGATTTCAGAACACTGTATTTACTACTTCATGTTTATAAGGGATGAGGTGGAATTTACTTCTGTCAACTGAGGCAGTGCTCAAGACTGTGTTGAGAGGCAGCCAGTGGTGTAAGGAAGGGACAGCCTAATTTTATAAGCACGTGCTGAAGTTTTTGCCTTGCCTTCTCTTTTCTCAACATAAAGCTTTGAAATTGCTCTGGGAATGTGCTCTAGGAAGAAGTGTCAGGGAGCACAGTGGTCTCAAAGTGTGGGTGTAGCATCTGGGTGCCCAGCCAGCTGGGCTAAATTGATGTGGGCTTTAGTCATTGAAGGTTGCTTGAATTGTAACCAACCCCAGGCAGGAGTTCTGAAGCCAGTGTGCTGTATCCAGGCTGATGCAGGAGTAACAACAGTTGACTGTTTTGGGAAGGTTTTTTATGCGGGACTTCTGATCTCAAGCTCCATCTGATAAGTCAGTGACAATGAGAACTATAAGAGGGTGCTGTCAAGGTGTCTCTGTTAGGTTAAATTCCCTTCGGGAATAAAGGTGAAAGAGCTTGGTTCCTAAAATCTCAGATTAAAAGACACACTTCTAGAAACTCTTACCCAGCATGGGCCCATAGGAGAAAGTAGTAAATTTACCCTTTTTCAGAACGTTTAAATCTCAAAAACCAGTTTGCATCCCAGCTTCACAGACTTAGAGGAACACAGATATTGGTCTGTAACCAAATGTTATGGCTTGCCCTGCTTGTAATATTTGTGTAAAAAAACCAACCAAACAAAACAACCACAAACAAACAAGGTATTTCGTGTTGGATTTTATTCAGAAAAGGTTTTGCAGAGCGATTTCTAGGCTCTTCCCAGTGGAGCAGTCATGTCTAGTTGCACTTATGGTAAACTGATGTTCAGAAACCAGGAACCCTTTACTGATGTAATATCCTGGTGAAACCTACAGCTTGTTTTTGTAAGAGATAAGTTTGTCATCCTTATCAGCCAGAGTCTGCACAGTGAAAAGTGAGTAATAGATACAGTCGTCACCAATTTCAGTTTTGAAAATTGCAGCTTCTGTATTTCCATTTTGTGTATTTCCAGTTTAATTCCGAGTTCTGTGGTAAAAAGGAAGTTCCCTGGTAACTCTGTCTCCTGAAATGACATGCATGTGGTTATTATTTCCAGAGATCACTGTGATACTTCTGTTTTAATTTTAGCAAGAGCTTTCAGTTTTAATGGTTAGGTGTTTGTCTTTAAATGTAGGTGAAGCAGGGCTGAGAAGTATAATTCCAAAATAGACACCATCTGAGAAAAGGGCTTTGCAATATTCATAGAGAGAGAGGAAAAAAAAAATAATCATTGTTCTAGTATTTCTCAATTTGTACTTGTCTTGCCTATGTAATTTTCTGCAAGGTAATACCTTGTTAAGCAAACAAAACGTGATTATCATAAATCAGGCTGATGTCAGTGGAAGCAACATCCTTAAAAGCCACATCTGTAAGACTTTGCCCATAGAATTTGGTCTCTAATACCAGCTTTGAAATATCTTCATAACTGTAATTTGTTGCTGCAGTGATCCTGTTCTTCCTTTTTCAGAGTGAGAAGGCTTTGGGGCATTCTGTGAGCCGCTCTAGTAACATCTCAAAGGTATGTTCCTTGCTACAAGGAGGTCTTTGATAAACTTGGGGATACTAGGATTTCTTTCATTTCAGAACTGGGGTGATGTACGTTACAATGTGACCAACAGACTTTGTTTTTAATGCCTGTCTGTCATTCATAGTCAATCCTGAAACATTAGCACTCACTGGTGCTTTGCAGACTATTTACAGGTCAAGTGAAAGGGAAGCTACAGTAGGTTTTTTCTTTCACACTGTCAGCCTCCTTAGCTTGGTAGGAACAAGATAGATGACAGATGCCTGAGATTTTATCCCGGGGGAAAAAATTGCTCCAAAAATGTCACTCAAGTATGTTCTTCATACCATAAGCTATCTGATGTAATGTTCTTTGTAAGGTATGTATAGCAATGCATCCCGTAATGTGTGTTGGATATGTGGTTAAACATATTTTTTTATTGTCACTTCAACGCTAAATTATTGTTAGTGCCATGAAATGCATTGTTTTCAGGGCATGACTATATAAGTATTTTTAAATGTTTGCTATTTCAGGTCCTGATCTTGTAAGGGAAGCATTACACTCTCTACCTGTTCTTGTCACACTTTAGTATAGCCAATGGACACACTGCAAAATTTGTTATGCTGCTAGGAAAAAAGTATCTTCTGTCCAAGATAACTTATTACAATACATACCCTACTCCTACTTCTGCATTACAAATAAGATTTTTAATTAACTGGAAGCCTGACACTTTTTTTTGTTTACATAAGTACAATTGCTTAAAGCCTTCATGCAAGAAGGCCATGCTGGTTGACCGGTGTTTTCCATGGGGTGCATAAGCCTCAACCCCTTGTTACCACAGTTGATGTTGCTGCTAATAGTGACTTTAATTAAAGATTGAGTCATTATAGCTATGCCAAGGTCAAGTGCCCTTTTTCTATTCTGGGTACTTTAGTATATAGGAAGCTGTTCATGCCTATCTCCAGCAGAGGAAACAGTGACTGCACTTAATTTACAATTTGTATGGGCATAGACAACTGTCACCTCGGAGCAGAAAGGCAAGATTACTGTGTGTCTTTAATAATGAGCAGGGCAACTGTCCACTGTGCAAGGTATTTACCAAGCTGAAGGTTTTGCTGTCATGGAGTGATGCAGGATTGTGTCTTGCATTTGCCATCAGAAAATGTGCATTCACAGAAAGGATTTTGAAATAAATACCATGTACTAAATTCTCCTGTCTGCTTTCCTAAAATGAGACTTTGCCTCTTCTTTCTTACCCTAGATCTTCTCTTCTTAGGGATCCTTAATTTGATTTTCAGGTGTTGTTCAGCAGAGATGGAAATTTTATAATTAAGTGTCATTGTACTTTTCCCAGAGTGTTTGAAATTTAGAACAACAAGCCTTGTGGCATCATCAGTTTAATACCTATACAAAGCTGTACAGTTTATTCTTAATTCATTGAGGACTGGTAGTGTGGCAGTGCAGTGGGGAGGACCTTGCACTCTGGCAAACTTATACCTGGGAGTTCTGGCAAGTGAGACATCAATATTTGCATTCATCTTGAAACACTGAAAGGTTCAACGTGATTCTGTGTGTTGCAAAAGCTAAAGTTCTCAAGGGGAGAAGTCAGTTTTGCCAGTTCAATGGGTGAGACATTTTGGTTGCAAACAAGAGCTTCCCAGAGGTACTGATGTTCTTATTGCTTCTCTGTCGCCTCTGGGTTGGATTCATTCCATGTACCTAGTCTGCTCTGGAGGTAGCTTCTAGTAAGGGCAAGAGGCAGAATTTCTGTTGGTGAAATCAGTCTTCTGATTTGCCTCATACATCCATATGCTGCCTTGCACATTCAGGCAGTTCAGTACTAAGCTGCAACAATTTATTTTGCAGTCTACAGGTTGGTTGGCTGTTGCAAGTAATTTGTAGGATAGAACAGGAAAGATTATAGTAGCAGGGTGCTGTGTGGAAGCTTAAGTTCACAGAATATTTTTTGTTAATTCTGAAGATTAATAGAAAAGTGCCTTTTATTTTTATTTAGTATAACAACCTGGCCAATAAGACAAATTGAATACATGGAAAGGAAAAACTATGGAAATGATTAACTGCCTGTGTAGCCCTTTCTGAAATCCACAAAGCTTGTTGATACTGTTTGGGGCCAGACACTTCAGTGGTGCCCAGTGAAAAGACAGGGGGCAACAGGCACAAACTGGAACACAAGAAGTTCCATCTGAACACAAAGAAAAACTCTGAGAGTGACAGAGCCCCAAAACAGGCTGCCCAGAGAGGTTGTGGAGTCTCCTCTGGGAGATACTCAAAACCTGCCTGGACATGATCCTGTGCAATCTGCTCTGTGTGAACCTGTTTTAGCAGTGGGGTTGGACCAGATGATCTCCAGAGATCCCTTCCAAACCCTACCATTCTGTGATTCTGCACCATTTTAAGAGGAGCTATTTAGCTAAAATTGAGTTTAATCAATTATATGCTGCATTTCCAGATATGTTGCTGGGTATGTACATGTACAGAAATCATGATCCTGCTTCCTGCAAATGACTGTTTCAGCTGCTGTTTTTCCACTCCAGTCTAGCTTATAGTATAGCAATGTAGCAAATCTACAAATGCTTGGCACTGACACTTGATTCAAAGACTTTCTGGTGCTGATATGTCGTTATGAACCTGCTGTGATTATTACTGCATATCTTTCCACAGCTCTGGATTGCACAGTGCAATATGAGTGGAAAGGATTGAGTCAGAACTCAGCCTCTAGCCAAGAGAGGATGCTGCGTTACTCTGTGTGACCAAGGAAAGCAATGACCTAAGGCTAAAAGTGATCAAGAAGGGAGGCAGACAGATGGTGCCACTGAAAATGAGATCAGCTGGTAGAGGTAGCAGGATGTCTCTGAACATTGTCCCCAAGTGTTGGGGCTGGGTGTAGCTGTCCTTTGGGAAGAAGGGGCAAAAACATAGTTCTCAAAGAGGCAGAAGAGGCTGAAGAGATGTAGTACATGTGGCCAGGCCGAGAAAAAACAATCACCTGAATACTTGGCTAGGGATAGAGGCCAGAAGCTTCAGAAAAAGAAGGAATAAGATATAGAAGTATCTTCATATGTTGCCATTAGGTTTTGTGCAGTCTGTTGCACACTGGGGGATGTGGCATTCCTCCAGGCTCTTCTTTGCTTTTTTGGTGAGTATATTTCAAACACTCCCTTTACATCTGCTCCACATGAAACATTTGAATTTCTGGAATCTTTTCTACATTTGTTCTGAAATAAAAAGAAAAAAAAAATAGTGTTGAAGGCAGGTTGAATTGATTTAGCTGTGGAACTTGGACATGGCTCAATGCCCAGCTTGCCCTGTTCAATCACACCCCCAGTTGGCACTGTGGTGTACAGCCCAGATCCACATCTCAACTGTTTACCCAAAGCCAACAGTTTTGCCAAGAAGCCACTGTTCACTGGTAAGTGCCTTCATCATACAATCCACACAGAGAAATAATTAAGCTTTATAGAAGCTTTGTCCTCTAAATATAGATGAAATTGACCCTAAAACACAGCTAGTCACTGCGAGCAGCTAAAAATGGGATTTTCACAGTGGTGGTAATTCATGCCCTCTGCTCTTAGATAAAGGAATTGTGCTTACAAGCAGATTAAACCAGGTCACTAACAAAGCTGGTCTGTAAACAGCTATTCTCAAATTTCTGGTACTGTTTAGCTTTAAATTGTCTGATATGTCTTGAAACTGATGGTGTGATGTATGGAAATATCTTCAGGTCATCTTATTGCTCTGGAAGGCTGATTTAATAGATTGGTGAAGCACATTTTAGTCTGTGGCCATCTAAGAAATAAACTTTCAAAATGCTAATACTGGGATCACAGTGAAGGAATCAAAAGTGCACTCCTTAAAAAGTATAAATGCTTTGTCATTTCTGAAGGCCTGTACAGTCTTATCTTTTGAGCAGAAGCACACTGTAAAGCATTCAATTTTTCTTGAGCTGAATGGCAGTCACTGCAGGCACGAAGTGGTAGCCTAAGCTTGCTATGAAATTTAAAATCCATTTAGGCTATTCATCAGCTTGGAACAGATTTAGAAAAGCATATGAATACACACGTCCACTGTTGCCTGAAGCTTTGATGGATTCAGTGAGCATTCGTCCATAGAAAAGCAATCCAGGTTTTTTAGTCACAGAGCTTAGCTATCCTGTAGTCTTATCGGATGACCAGGGCTTTCTGAAAATAACTGCTGCTTGGAGGTGTTCTATTTAGATACATGAGCCTGGGTACCCCCAGGGAAAGAGAAGTTGCTAAAAAAAAAAAAAAAAAAAAAAAATCCTTCAACTGAGCAATTGTGGAAAGGAAAAGATGGGAAAAAATGTATAGTGTGAAGATTAAGGTATGGTCTTTTCCTCACCCACAAGAGAAAGTAATATGCTGGGGTACAGTGCAGTTGTGTTCATATAGAGTGTGTGTCCATGTCCTGTCATAAATCCCTTCTCTTAGGGCTGGATTGTTACTTCATATAGGTATGAGGGCACCCTATGAAGGAGGAATCTGGAGAAGTTTCCTTTCCTCTCTTGTTCCCTCAGTCTATTCAAGGTATTTTGAGGAAGATTTTAAAGCCAAAGGGCTATTGTATCTTTATTTGGTTTTATTTCTTCTCCCTGCAGAACCTTTGCAGTTGTTATTGGGTTTAATCAACATTAATCCTTTGCTATGGGCAGGTGGAATTATGCGTGGGGAGATTTTGAAAGGATAAATAGACCTCTTTCTCTAGGGCCTTCAGCTCTGGTGTTTGTAAAGAAAGTTCCTGCCAGAATCCTCCTTTAGATTTCTTTAGGAAGAATTAGAGGAAGCTAACTTCAGCTACACTCCTATTTTCTAGAAAGGATATTAATTACAGTTATACACATTATATAAAGTATGGAACAGAGTTTTTCAGCAGCTGGTTCCTATTGAATTGTTGTCAAGATTATATGGCAGAGTTATTAATCCTGAAATTTTTAGGTGGCTATTTCCCGTACCTTTAGGTTGGTTTTTTTTGCAGTTTTTTAGCCACTCTCCATTATAATAATGCATCTGATCCCAGGTAAAGACATTTGATTTTCATGTGCACTAGAATTCAAAATAGCATGAGTTTGGTAGGGAGAATTTAATGGAGAATCTCAGAAGTCAGCCTGTCAGCAGGGTTGCTTACCTTTCACAACATCCAGTCTGTTCGGGTGGCCTGTTCTGGCTATCTCAGGTATCAGGTTAGTACACTCGGCGTGGCTGCTTGTCTCGTTGCACTGCTGCCTGGGTCTGCTGGTTCAGCTGGAGGCCTCCTTCAGCATCTGTGTGGTGAAACAACCATGTCTGCTCCACAGATGAGCTTTGGAGTGCACTTTAGTGAAAGCCACCAGCTGACATGTACATGGAATAATACAGCACTTGCTGAAGGCATAAAAATACAATTATATTACATCCTGGTGGGTGGTTGTAGCCAAGCAATTATATTTGTTTTGCAGTGGCTCAGGAGAAATGATAGATGTGTCCCTTGGGTTTGATGGAGACCTCCCTGCCTTCAGACAAGTTTCAGGACTTATCAGCATAGCAGGCAGAACTGAATTTTGCCACTTTGGATGGGACAGGGCTGGGGCTGCCCCTGTTAAAGGAAGGGGAGGTGAATGAGGTAGGGGTGGCACAAACAGAGCCAGATTCCTGGGTTCTCTTTGTAGATGTCCTTTCCCTATCTGAAGACTAGTACAGTTAGCTATGGAACACCTTGCAGTGGCACTTGGTGCCTTGTTTTCTTTCCTGTGTCACTGTCTATACCTATATCCTGCCAAAGGAACAGGTATGGTGTAGTTGATCTTGGTTCCTGTGGTGTAAACTAGGGGAGAAGCAGAGCCTGGGACTTTCACTGCCACTGGAAATGCACCATGAAGATAAGAGCTTGCCATGTCAATGTCTAGCAGCAGCCTTGCCTTCTTAATACACATTTAAATAGTATTTGTGTGTGAGAGAGAAAATAGCTCTTTGGCAATGAGCTGTTCTAAAACACAGGGTGTGATAAATATCCCTCTGATTCTGTAGCAGGCCTCAGTCACTGGCTGTGCTTGGGACAGGACAACTCCCATGAAGTGGTGGGAGATGTCTCCACTTAGCTAACCACCTACTGTGGTTAGCTGTGTCTCTTTAATCCCCAGAGGGACCGGTGATAGTTGGAGTTGGTTCAGTGCAGAAGACCATCACTGTGCTCGTGTTGTTCTTACGAGGAATGGAGGCAGACAAACTGCTGCAATGGTCTAGTGGCACTTGAGATATTTTTTAGCATCAGTCTTTTTGACAACAGGTGCAGCTGCCTTTTAGGAATTTTATTGCTTTCTTATTTTACATGGCTTTTTTAGCCCAGGAGAAGAGCATGGTTTTGAAATGGGTTCATAACTGTAAAATGAAAGCAAACCTATAATCAAAATGACAGGTTGAAACTTGGGTTGTGGAGTGTTTGACTCCTTGCTCCATTGCTAAATTTGTATTTGTCTGAAACTCCTTGTTCTGCAGTTGCTCCTGAGTAAAAACCTTAAAATTATACTTCTTTTCTCTGACTTTTTGTCTGCCCAAAGATGAGCTGTGATCTATTATTAAATGTATATAGTGCTTAGTATGTTAGATCCATGTCCTTAGCTAAGACTTGTGTTTTTGTAGCACGAATAGTAGGGCCACAATGGTCTTCCGCATGTGACACCTAGAAATCATCAATGAAGTTTGAAGGTGGAGGGGAAAACCTTTCTTTCACAGAATGTTAGGGTTGGAAGGGACCTCGAAAGATCATCTAGTCCAACCCCCATGCCAGAGCAGGACCACCTAGAGCAGGTCAGAAAGGAATGCATCCAGGCAGGTTTTAAATGTCTTCAGAGAAGGAGACTCCACAACCCTTCTGGGCAGCCTATTCCAGTGCTCTGTCACCCTCACTGTGAAAAAGGTTTTCCTTGTTTCTGTGGAACCTCTTATGCTCCAGCTTGTACCTGTTGCCCCTTGTCCTGTCATTGGACATCACTGAGAAGAGCCTGACTCCATCCTCCTGACACTTGCCCTTTACATATTTATAAAAATTAATGAGGTCACCCCTCAGTCTCTTTTTTCCAAGCTTTCCAAGCTTTACCCAGCTCCCTCAGCCTTTCCTCGTGAGAAAGATGCTTCACTCCCTTGATCATCTTTGTGGCTCTGTGCTGGACTCTTTCAAGCACTTCCCTGTCCCTCCTGAACTGAGGGGCCCAGAACTGAACACAGTATTCCAGATGTGGTCTCTGCTTCCTTCAGAGTCCAAATCAATGGAGGAATTCTTCTGGAGTTAAGTTGCTTCTAACTTTTTACCATCAATGAAAGATTTAATAAGGTTTTTAGAATGTGACAGGCCCTGTTCTTTAAAATGGTGTGTAGTTGCTAGTACTGAAGTGCAGCCCAGAGTGACATGACAGCAACTACATCCAGAAGTGCCATCTCAGATAAGCAGGTTATCTTGGAATATACCCAAGCCATTGACCCGTTCACTATGGCTCACGTCAAAGATGACTTTATTTTTGGAGGCAAGGTGGATTTTTTGGATATTGGTTTGCAGCATGTAATCACAAGTAGGTAATCAGAAAAGGCTGAGTGAGGTCTTTCAACAACAGATCACACTGTTCATGGAGTGGAGGCAGAATGAGAACAAGCAGCTATAGCAGGCCATATATATATACATATGTACATATATACACACATGTATATATAAAAAGATATAATCTTTCTGCTGGCAACCCTCCAGAGATCTATAGGCTTCCAGGAATTGCTGCCTTCAGAGCCGCTGTGATTATCTAACCACCGGTGCAGAAAGCCACACTGTGACCTCACTGAATTACATTAGATGGGAGTGTCAATATACACAATTAACTAACTACTGACCTTTAGCCCTGAGCTATTTTAGGCAACCAGTTGGTCTGCACAGGGTAACTCACCAGCACATAGCTCCCAGGCTTGCATTGGAGGTGATACTCCTCCACATGAAGAGCATGGAAGTCCACAGAGATTGAGGAGATTATTCTGGGGCTAGAAGGGTTGAATTCAGGCTATCAAGACTTAGTCTACCCATCTCATAATGAGCATGGCAGAAACCTCCTATGACAAGGAGTGCTTCAAAACCTACTCCTTTTGCCATCTTAAGTAGCCAGTTCAACCAAAGGTGCTGCTACTTGGAAGGCTGCTGCTGGGGCATTAAGATGGGTGTGTGTGCCAGAAGCTAGAGTGTGGTGAAGGCTTTGTTTATTTTCCTATCCTCTTCAGAGCTGAGCCTTGCACAGGAGAAACATCAAAGATCCAAGCTATCTGGATCTGCCTCTCCCATTGCATTCACCCATTGCATGGCCTTTTCTTTGCCCTGTTCTGGCCGAAGGCTGCCAATGTTTCTTCTTTTCTGTGAAACCTCTCTGCCGAATAGCTGCTGTATCTGAGTCAGTAAAACCAGGAAAGCTGTGTGGGCTGGCCATGTGCCTCTGCTTCTAGAACTGGCAGAATTTACTTCTTGGGCTCAAGACAGCAGCTTGCATTTTACTATGCTCTTCTTTTATTAGTGAGTTGTGCCTCACCGTTAGAGGCTCGTTGCTCTAACCAGATGATGTTCCTCTGGCAGCTGAAGTGACTGGCATTAAACAAGCTCAGTAAAAGAAGTGGTTAATTTTACTTCACCTCGCTATCCCAATCTGATTTGCAATGCAGCTGTGTAAATAGTTTGATGAGGAAAAAACATGACAGGAAAGGAGAACAGACTGAGTGACGACTCATTGAGCCACGCCTTTTGGTGGTAGCCACAGCTTGCATTAGCTTAAACCAAGAGTGGGCATAACTTCCTCCAATGTTTTATTGTTCCACTTTTGTGGTGCCTTTCCAAGTGTGTTAACTTCTGTTCATGTTGTGGTTGCATTTGCATTGTCTATGAAGATGGAGCAAAGGACCCCCTGTTTTGGAGCATGAAGATAGGAGAAAAGATGTCCATTTTTTGCAAGATGTCCTGAACAGTGCTGGCATCTAGAAACAGAATAGTAAGCTTGAAATGCAACTAAAATTCCACAAATTTTGTTTGTCTCAAACTTCTGATTTCCCAAGTGGTGAGGCTTTTACACTTCCTTGGTGCGAGGCAGTTGGATCAAGAAATCAGTAACATGATTGCAGAAGGGAAATTTTGGATTGTTGAATTTAGTCATCTGCTGTCAGATTGCCACATCATATATACATTTTTGGGGGGTTTTTTGGGGGAAGCCTCATTGCTAAAGTGAAGGAGTAGAGAGATTGGATTCATTCTAATCAGGTTGCCTTCTGTGATTTGCTCATCACTTAAAATTTGAGACAGGTTTATTAACTGATGTGTGACTTCAGTTCCAACAATATATGGCTCTGTTTCTATGGCAGAATGCAGCATGCTGTTTTTCTGGTTCAATATTTTGGTTTTAGAAGATTGCTGAATATATATTTAAAAATTAATAATTATTGATAATTATTTATGTCTTATTAATTTTCATTTGCATAATTATAGTTGTAGATTGTAGTGTGTCAGGCCTTTAACTTGTCAGTCTTTTTTTAAAAAAAAAAAAAAAAAGTCATTACTGAACAAACCCTTTTTAAAAGATAGTATTTGAAGTCAGGGAAGTACCTGATTTTAGGAGAGGTTAAGTATCATATGGAGAGCAAACTTCCAAGTAATACTTGAATTCACCTCACTGTATGACTGGCATCCTAGATCTTTGGCATGTGCAAATGGTGTAAAATGTAAAAAAAACCCCATAGTTTCCAGGATAAAGCCAATAATTGATCTTTTAGTCTTTAATCTGTTTTGTCACCATCATAACGTAGTTTGGTTTGCTTTTTTGGCCCGAGGTTATTCTTTTTTTATTCTATGCATGTACCTAGCTGGCTAGGATGGGAAATATGTTACAGTGTGTTGTTACAGATCAAGAGGTGTGTGTTTGAGTCTTGCCCTCAAGTCTTGCAGACCCAGCTGTAAATGGATACCTTTTTTTAGAGCTTGGTGCACCTGAGACATCCCAATGTGAGGCCAGATACTTGCTCTCTGTAGTTCTGTTGGACAGAGAAACAAAGTTTCAGTTGATGAGTCCTGTAACATGGAGGATGATGGTTGGATCTGTCTTTATGAAATAGTCTCCTGGTATACTCATCATCTCTTGCAAATTAAAAAGACTATATTGTGTTGCAAGGCACCTTGCTTTTGCTGTGAGAGCATAAAAACTTGCAGCAGCCTTGTTTAAATATACCACAGGGGCTTTTAATAAATTAAGTATAGAATTGAAGAGTCCCGAGACAGATACGGTGTGTGTGCGTGTGCGCGTTGCAGCACGGCTAGAGATCATCAAAGCAGCAATGACTGAGCTGGCTCTGGCATCTCAAGCTGAAGTACAGGGCTGAGCACAGCATGCTTCTGTGGCAACGCACCTGTAATGACCTCAGGTCTCTTCTGGTCTGGCTTTGTGCACTTGGCTGGCCCAGGTCTGTGCTGGCTGTGCTGGTTTTTGGGCAGCCTGGCGTGGTGTTAACACTTCAGTTGTGCTGATTGCATTGTTCCTTCCTGGATTTCAGGCTTTGCTTTGCAGATCGAGAGAGCTGTAAACCTTTGTTTGAATTTTGAAATGCAGGTCTCCTCACCAAAGCCTCTAGGAAGAGTTGAGAAGTTTCAGTGGTGTTCAGAGCCACAGAAAAGGCCTACAGTACTAACCCATCAAGCCTCAGCTCTGAGGCAATGATCATTATTACTATATTGATTATGATATATATTACTATATTGATTTTAGAGTCTTCTCTATTAAGTATTTAATATGACAAGAGCTTTATTTTGTTTTAGTTGATTAAGCTGAGTTCTGAAATCTTCATTTATTCTGTTTCTCACTGTGCTCTTGTTGGGTCTTACAAATGTGACTGCTGCCTCACCTTTCCTCCAAGAAGGTGGAAGATCCTGTCAGAGTAAGAGCAGGATGAAAGGCCTTGTGAAGTACAAAGAGTACTTCAGGGGGTGGTCTGGTTTGGCAGATAGTGATCATGTGCCTATGCTAGTATGGAAAATAAGTCCCCAGATAGTGTGAGTTACTGAATGACTGAGGGTTCTGTCTTGTGAGAAGAGAAGAGAAGAGAAGAGAAGAGAAGAGAAGAGAAGAGAAGAGAAGAGAAGAGAAGAGAAGAGAAGAGAAGAAAGAGAAGAGAAGCCACACAACAAAAAATCAAACACCAAGCCTCTAATCTCTTGTCATCATTATAAGTGGAAGAATTAGCTATTATGTAATAGCTAAATTCCATTTAGTCTATACACACACACCTCCATCTAATTATTCTAATTATCATGGCATTGCTCATTTCCTGAGCTATTGTTCTGTGCAGTGTTTGACAGCTGGCAGATTCCACTTCTGCAAGGGCTGCATTTGACCTTGGGGGAAGATGTTTCTGTTCTCATTACTGCTTTTCCAAAGATGTGACTGTGTAACTTCCCTTTCTAGCATTTGACAGTAAGCCACTTTATTGCAACTAGTCCTTGACTATCTGCTGTAGAGTGGTATCTGACTCCATATGTTGTGTATAACCCTGAGGGTGATCGCTGTACATACAAAACTCTTCTGATTTATGACTTGCTTTTTGTTTGTTTGTTTCCATTTCACTGCAGGCTGGAAGTCCAACCTCTATCTCTGCCCCTCATAGCTTCTCTCGGACTTCTGTTACACCATCCAACCAGGACATCTGCAGGTAAAGTGGTGTTTGCATGGCTACAGTCAGGGTTGTGTGAGGTTCAAATTAAGAAAAAAAAAAAAAAAAAAAAAAAACAAAGAAAAAAAACCCCACAAAACTGAAAAAGCACATGTTAGGGGAAGGAAGCAATGTGGGGTTCCCATATGAAGCCTCCCATTTGTTTGACTC